>SJYW01024758.1:46859-63184 GCA_006410735.1 Raphicerus campestris | reverse complement strand
ATCGTTCCAGCCTCACTGTCTACCAGACTCAGCCCAAGAGGGAGGAATGATAGACCCCATGACTATCACAGAGTAGCTGCGTGCAGACTAACTGGAACCAGTAAGCTGCAAGTTCCACTGTCTCCATCTGAGTCCCTGGCATTGCCATGGTGTCAGACACCGCCTTACATATATGATCGCTGGCCTTCACTGCAGCATGTAAAGTAAGTGCTCATCAGCGTTAGTGTCATTAGAGAGGCCCAAAGAGGTGACGTTAGTTGCTTAAACTCACACAGAAAGTGGCAGACCTCAGTCAGCCTGGCTTCAAAGTCTGGGCCCTCTCCATTCCCCACTTGGGCTTTGGAGGACAGAGGAAAGCAGGTGGACCAAGGAGCTAAAGAAGGTCACATAGTGTCAAGACAGGAATACTGTAAGCAGGAAGGCAGAGATCCTCATTTGCCAAAGACTATTGGATAATCACATCCATTAGAATCCAGGATTTCATTTAGGGCAGAGTGGACAATGGGAATGGGGTGGGTTGGATGATGAAGGCAATTAACAGGTGAATTTCAACATGAGCCAAGTCCAGGTTCAGGAATAAGCCATTGCAGTTTTAGTAAAACACAAGCTGAAGTTCAGATCTTGGTTCTGCTCCGTTCTTGTTATTAACATCCCTGAGTCTCTAGACAGTGCTGCTGTGATCATGGTGTTAGGTAGGTAGAATAGGAAAAAGTCCAGAATGGCGGTGGCTAAAAGACAAGGAAGGGAAAAGCCCACGAANTTGTTATTAACATCTCTGAGTCTCTAGACAGTGCTGCTGTGATCATGGTGTTAGGTAGGTAGAATAGGAAAAAGTCCAGAATGGCGGTGGCTAAAAGACAAGGAAGGGAAAAGCCCACGAAAATAGAACAAAGGAAGGTCCGAGAACCGGAGTGAGGACCTCAGGTAAAACAAACAGCGCTCCTGGCTAGCCTAGTTTACACAGAGCAGGCCCAGGGAGAGGAGAAAAAACATATAAAAAAGAGGAGCCAAAATTGGGCTGGGGGGCCTCTCTTCTCTTTGAGTCTTTTGGGCCAACATGCCCTCATGCCTCGAGGATGTATTTTCCTTTACTTTCTAAATAAAACTGACCTGTAACACGGAGCTGTAACACTGGTCTGTCCATCACTTCAAATTTCTGTTGTGACAAGACAGAACGAAGGAAATTACAAACTCCTCCGACATTTGTGGTAGTCCTCGGACCTTCCTTTGTTCTCTTTTGAGGGCTTTTCCCTTCCCTTGTCTTTTAGCCACTGCCATTCTGGACCCCTTTTTCCTATTCTAACTACCTGACCACTGGGGAAGGGTATGTGAAAAGTCCCAGAGTCTTTTTCTTAGCACATAATATAGGCTGAACTGTGCGGCGGCTTCATCCACACTCCTGCAGCTGGAGGCAGGGAGTCCAGTTTGAGCTGTTTTCAGGGTACTTTGGACCAGGTGTGGTGGCACCTGGGGCTCCTGTACCCCGTGCCTCCCTGAGCTCACCACACCCCGAGTGAGCTGCCCCCCCAGCAGCCTTCTGCAGGTTCCATGTGTGGAACTAGGTAGAGCTGAAAAGATCTGATCCATCTTCCAGAATGAGGTTCACATGGAACTCCAAAGAAAGTGGGGCCACATTCCTCAACTATTCATCAGTTACAAAGCAAATGCTCAGTTGCTCAGTCTCTTTGCAGCCGCAAGGACTGTGGCCCACCAGGTTTCTCTGTCCAAGGGATTTCCCAGGCAAGAATACCGAGTGGGGTGCCATTTCCTCCTCAACAAAAGGAGGGCTCAGTCTCAGACGTTGAAATTATTTCTGTTTACATACAAACCCACATACCTCACTTTTCACTCTCTGAAAAATAGAGATTTCATAAATCTCAAACATCTGAGGGGAAATGGATAATTTAGTCAGACATCTGAGTAAACAGTAAGTATTGGGAAATGTCATTAGGACAATTGTTTAAATTCTCAAACCAACTGCTTTACTTTTATTAACGCGGTCCTTTTGCAACCTCAACTTTAACACAAAAGTAATATTTTTATTAAGTCCTTAAACTTACAAAACCACAGATGATTTCCTGTTTCTGACTTAAGAATTGCTTTCTTTCTTTGCAAATCATGTGTTGTGTGTGTGTGATCCCTGACTATTTCCAAGAGGTGGCTTGTTTCTGACCCCGGTTAATTACTTCCCCTAGGATGACCTCTATGGTGCCTTCCAGAAGAGAATCAATGAGTCTGGGGTTCATACTTTGTTCTTTTTTTTTTTTTTAAGCGATCTCTCTTCTTTAATGTGGAAAGTGGGAAAGCATAGAAGGAACCATTTGAGGCTTGAGTTTTGCCATCAGAACAACTGAATTCAAATCCCAGCCAGTTCTGCTATTGGTACAACATTAGGAAAGTTAGTCCATCTCAGCCTCAGTTTCTTCACCTATAAATGCGGATGATAATAGGATTTTGTTCACAGAGAAGCTGTGAAGGTTATAAGAGAAAACTGTATGTAACATACTTGGCTAAGTTCTTAGCACAAAGCGAAGTCACATGTATATTTAATAATGAGGTCATTTCACTTATTTTTTGTATATGTAATCGTTCTTCATGATGTTCGTGTTGTTTTGTTTTGACTTTCTCCCACCCGTGTGTCTCTGCTCCTCCAAGTATCCTGATACCCTGTCCCTGCATAGATCAGTTATGCATTGTCTATACAAAAGATTTTACTATCAGCTACCCATTAATTTTTTGAACGAAAGAGGAACTTGTTGGAAGTGAATTTGGAGAATTGATCTGCAACATGCCCTCACTCATAAATTAGTGAATGTGTTAGCAACAGTTGGGCAGAACAGCAATTTCACGGATGATATTTACTGCTTTTGGGTGGAGAGTAGATGGTAGCCATTTAATCTTGGATGGGAGAACTAGAGTTGGATCCAAGTCAGTGTAAGAAGAAAGAGCTGTGATCAAGACATTGGGAGTGAAAGCAAGGTGACTTAAGCCACAGATGATGTGGAGTAAAGTTTTCAGATGTGGCTGAAGCAGATGATACTTGAAGGGCTGAAGCATAGATGGCAAAGGCACTCTAAAGATACGCTGCTTTTCCCCTCATTCCTTATCCGTGATTTTTCTATTTGATGATCCGACTGTTTCCTTCAGAACCCAGAGTGTCCTCAGAATCCTTCTCAACACAGCCTTCTAAACAGCCACTACCAGTCAGAGCTAGCATGAAACTGATTTGTCTGGCTACATGTCTTTTCTTAAATATATGTATTATTGATGCATAGTTGACTTACAGTGTTTCAGGTATACAGCAAGGTGATTCAGTTATACACATATATTATTTTCCAGGTTATTTTCCATTATAAGTTATTATAAGATAATGACTGCAGTTCCCTGTGCTATATAGTAAGACTTTGTTGCTTGTTGCATATCTTTTTTTTTATTAGAAATCTAGCATTCTATTCATACAAGTAGTCAAACAAGTCAAACAAGTAGAATCAAAATGTCATAAATTTTTTAGTTAGGTAAAAATGTTATGAATTGAAACCGTCACAAAATCTTACTCATTTGAAAGCAGAAAAATCAGCAAATTTTACTTAGTTCCCACTTTTAAGGTCATGGGGAATCCAATCACACATAATTAGACTTTGATTTACATGGGGATCTTAGAAAACACACACATACACCCACATATATCAAGATCATGTGAGTTTAATGAATGACATATTGCTGCCTTTACGTGTTTCCTCTGGCTTTTTAACAGATTGATGAAACCTGGTTTTCTGTATATTTGCCATGGACTCTATACACATTCAAAATAAAATTGCAAAAACAGTAGGAACTGGGTAAGGACATAGCCCCTGGTTTCATGCCCATCCCATACTAAGTATTTTAGTAAGAAATCATGATCTATAAAGTGAGCCTGTGTAAGTTCCAGCTTTCTCCCCTGTACTTTGGAACCTGTTTGTATCTGTACAGATGGTCTCTGTCAGTTGGAACAGTCCTGGGGAAAAATGTAGCATAAGTGAACAAAATTAGCACATGACATAGCAAATAGAGAACAGCACACAATTTGATTGGGGGCAGATCTTGGGACTGAGAAATTTCCCAAGTAGTCGTGGATACCAGCTAGAGNTTACCTATAAATGCAGATGATAATAGGATTTTGTTCACAGAGAAGCTGTGAAGGTTATAAGAGAAAATTGCATGTAACATACTTGGCTAAGTTCTTAGCACAAAGCGAAGTCACATGTATATTTAATAATGAGGTCATTTCACTTGTTTTTTGTATATGTAATCGTTCTTCATGATGTTCGTGTTGTTTTGTTTTGACTTTCTCCCACCCGTGTGTCTCTGCTCCTCCAAGTATCCTGATACCCTGTCCCTGCATAGATCAGTTATGCATTGTCTATACAAAAGATTTTACTATCAGCTACCCATTAATTTTTTGAACGAAAGAGGAACTTGTTGGAAGTGAATTTGGAGAATTGATCTGCAACATGCCCTCACTCATAAATTAGTGAATGTGTTAGCAACAGTTGGGCAGAACAGCAATTTCACGGATGATATTTACTGCTTTTGGGTGGAGAGTAGATGGTAGCCATTTAATCTTGGATGGGAGAACTAGAGTTGGATCCAAGTCAGTGTAAGAAGAAAGAGCTGTGATCAAGACATTGGGAGTGAAAGCAAGGTGACTTAAGCCACAGATGATGTGGAGTAAAGTTTTCAGATGTGGCTGAAGCAGATGATACTTGAAGGGCTGAAGCATAGATGGCAAAGGCACTCTAAAGATACGCTGCTTTTCCCCTCATTCCTTATCCGTGATTTTTCTATTTGATGATCCGACTGTTTCCTTCAGAACCCAGAGTGTCCTCAGAATCCTTCTCAACACAGCCTTCTAAACAGCCACTACCAGTCAGAGCTAGCATGAAACTGATTTGTCTGGCTACATGTCTTTTCTTAAATATATGTATTATTGATGCATAGTTGACTTACAGTGTTTCAGGTATACAGCAAGGTGATTCAGTTATACACATATATTATTTTCCAGGTTATTTTCCATTATAAGTTATTATAAGATAATGACTGCAGTTCCCTGTGCTATATAGTAAGACTTTGTTGCTTGTTGCATATCTTTTTTTTTATTAGAAATCTAGCATTCTATTCATACAAGTAGTCAAACAAGTCAAACAAGTAGAATCAAAATGTCATAAATTTTTTAGTTAGGTAAAAATGTTATGAATTGAAACCGTCACAAAATCTTACTCATTTGAAAGCAGAAAAATCAGCAAATTTTACTTAGTTCCCACTTTTAAGGTCATGGGGAATCCAATCACACATAATTAGACTTTGATTTACATGGGGATCTTAGAAAACACACACATACACCCACATATATCAAGATCATGTGAGTTTAATGAATGACATATTGCTGCCTTTACGTGTTTCCTCTGGCTTTTTAACAGATTGATGAAACCTGGTTTTCTGTATATTTGCCATGGACTCTATACACATTCAAAATAAAATTGCAAAAACAGTAGGAACTGGGTAAGGACATAGCCCCTGGTTTCATGCCCATCCCATACTAAGTATTTTAGTAAGAAATCATGATCTATAAAGTGAGCCTGTGTAAGTTCCAGCTTTCTCCCCTGTACTTTGGAACCTGTTTGTATCTGTACAGATGGTCTCTGTCAGTTGGAACAGTCCTGGGGAAAAATGTAGCATAAGTGAACAAAATTAGCACATGACATAGCAAATAGAGAACAGCACACAATTTGATTGGGGGCAGATCTTGGGACTGAGAAATTTCCCAAGTAGTCGTGGATACCAGCTAGAGAATTTAAGGAGCTACAAAAGCATGGATTTTAAGGGTGCATGGATTTTACAGGACTCAGGTAATTCTACAGTATGTATTCTAATAGACCGGAATAACTCCCATGCTTGCACTGTGTTAGGACTGCTCTTCCATTGTCTGCATGGGTATAAATTAAAAAGCAGTCCTGTCTGCACTCTAGGAAATGAATTCATGCTGAACAAAATTTCCAAAAGTTCATGTAAAGAATGATTTCACAGCAACTATCATATCAGGCTCCTGGAAAATTGCCCCTGAACTTCAGTTCCACCTCAGTCACTCAAAGGAATTTAAAAATTGGCTCCCAGCCACCCTTGTTCTTCAACATGCAGTTTCAGATATGCCTCAATAATACAAACTTTAAAGCCTATTGATTGGGAGTTAAAATCCATTCCTGCCACTGCCTCGCTGCTAAGTAGATGTCAATGCCAACTTCACTGTGCCCTGGTCAGGCTGCCTCTGCATCAAGGAGCCTTGAAGAAGGTGGAGGGTAGATGGCTGTGAAGAAGCCACTTTGAACTTCATAACAAAATTTTGAGAAAAGCTTTGAACTCTGCCAGCTGATAGCTGCTATCAATGGCTATTCAAAGCAGTGTTTCTCATTTGAAATCTCCAGAGTGCCTTGGGATGGGGAAATGGGAAACTTGAAATATGATTTCCTGTCCATCACCTCCCCTCCTTGTATGCCACCTTCTTCCATTTTTGCCACCATGCAGTTTAGGCAAACAGCATGCAGACTGGTAAGAGGGGAGACTTAAGAGGCAAATCTGGCCCCCGTCACTTGCTGCCTATGCACTCTCACTGTGCTGTGCCTCAGTTTTCTCATCTGCAAAATAAGGATGATAATCATTTAACCTCGTAGAACTGATCATGACTGCACGGTGAGAGGCAGATAGTCTTGCAAAAAGATTATCAGTTAAAATAATAATAATGATGGTAGTATTTTTATCAGCTTTGGGGGGAAGTCACATTGATTAAATGTGAGTACTGATTCTGATCACAAGCTGATTATTCAGCCTACCCTTGCCAGAGCATCTGGCAAGAATATCGCGCCTTATATGGCTCCTGAACAGTTATGAATGAATTGGATTTTTTAAATCAAACTTTATTCATCCATTGACCTGCTTCAAGAATGAGTCGTCTTCGACTGTGTTACCAAGCCCCTAACATTTAAGCTTTAAGGGTACCTGTTTCCTGTCTCTTCCTGCCACTCCTGCCCTCAAAAGGGGTAATTGGCTAGTGGTTTGATGTGTCTGTGCTGTTGTTCATTATGCTTCATGTCACCAGGAGCCCCTTTCCTCTTCTCTTGAAGATTGCCTGGATGCCACATTTCCCAAGAATCCTTGTTTGACTCTCCACCCCTACCTCAACCTGGTCTCTTTTTCTGGGCCCCCATAGAAGCATGTTCTTACATGGGACCATCGTGCTCTTTACCATGTGCTGCTGAAATGAGGCATTTTACTGTTGCCTCTCCCACTAGACTATGAGCTCTCTGAGGGCAAGGATGATGTATTGCTTGCTTTTGTATCCTCAGTGTTTAGCAGAGTGCCTTTAGGAGATGCTTATACATTTTACTGATTCAAAATGATCTATCAATAACATTTACTGCGCTGGGGAACTGATCATGAAGTAAAATTACAAAAGTGATGACAAAAATATGCATGCAGATGTAACACCTGAGGGCTTCCCAGGTGGCTCGGTGGTAAAGAATTCACCTGCAGTGCAGGAGACGCAGTTGCAATCTCTGGGTCGGGAAGATCCCCTGGAGGAGGAAATGGCAACCCGCTGTACTATTCTTGTCTGGGAAATCCCATGGATAGAGGAGCCTGGAGGGCTGCAATCCGTAGGGTCACAAAGAGTCTGACACAGCTGAGCGACTTCACAATGAGATGTCTGAAAATGCCTTCACGGGTGCAGTGCGTCTCAAAGCAGGAACATGGGTTTCTCCTGCCTTGGGCATGTCTTGCCTGAGTTGAAACTCTAACCTGGTTCTTGAGTTTGCCTTCTTAATACCTTCCCTTTTTTCGACAACCCCCAATTTAGGGCATATCCCCTTGGGCTGCTGTTCTTGGCTCATTTTTCTGAGCTTTCCAAATGAACAAACCAGCAGGCAAGCAATTGCAAGGACCCCAAGATATAAGGGTGAATCAGGTTAAAGTGCGTGCAGCAGTTACCTTCACTCAGCAGTTCTGCTGCCAGGAGTTCCCTGCCACAGAGAAAGAGGTGTTGCAGCAGCCTTCTGTGCAGGAGGGATTCTTGACCAAAGGCCAGCTCTAAGACACTGCCCACCTCCTTCCAGGCTGGCTGTTCCTCCCTGTGGCATGGTGCAGATGGTCCTTGTAGGAATTTCCCAGTGATGTCCAGAAGAACCACATGGTGAACACAATGGTGAAAGAAACAGTCGCTCAGTCGTGTCTGCCTTGGGACCCCATGGACTATAGCGCATCAGGCTCCTCCATCCATGGGATTCTCCAGGCAAGAACACTGGAGTGGGTTGCCATGCCCTTCTCCAGGGGATCTTCCTGACCCAGGGATCAAACCCAGGTTTCCCTCGTTGCAGGCAGAGTCTTTACCATCTGAGCCGCCAGACAGTGGTGGCACTGGCCACTCTTGTCTCCCTTTCTGCCTCTCCTCCCCTTCTTCCCCAAACTAATGAGTTTGATTTTAGTCTCCCTTATTTATCTGTTCATTCATTCAACAGATGCTATTTGTTAGGAAGATACTGAGAATATAGGGGTGAATAAAATAAGTTGACGTCTCTCCCTTCCAGTAGTCATAAGGGCTGTCAAGAAATTTAAACAGGATGACAGGATAGAGCAGATAAATGGGCAGTTCTCAAGAAGGCAAACAGGGAAGGCTTGAATGAAAAGAAGCAGGCTTGTGAGTATCAGTGAGGTTGCAGGTAAGGAAGAATATTCCACTAGAGGGGTTGGGAAGTGTAAAGACTCTGAAGATGGAATGGTGTGATGTGTACAAGCAACAGAAATAAAGATGGTACATTGGCTGGAGAATAAAAGTGGAGCATGGTAAGGGCCACTGTCAGAGGTGAGATGGAAGAGGCAGCTGGTGCCAGTGTAGACGAGACATGCAGGGCAGTGTAAAGAGTTTGCGTCTCTTTCTACAGAAAGTGGGAAGGCACCAGAAGGTGCCAAGCAGCAGGGTGGTATGATCTAATTTCTATCAGTAAAATAGCATTCTGGCTGCCGTAGAGAAGGGAGAGAGACAAAGAGTCAGAGACAGGTGTGTGGTAAGAGCGGAAGCAGGGAGAACAGAAGGGAGCTAGTCCCTTGAGCGATGGTGGGAACGTCGATTAGGACCATAGCAGGAAAGACAGAAGGAAGTGGATGTCTTCCTGACTGATCCCATTTCAGCTGTGTTGATGGATACTTCTCTTGTCATGTCCATTTTCTGAAATACACAACTATGGTCATATGAATTTGGACATTTGGAAAAACCATCAGATCACTCAAAAAATACATCTGGAGCGTTTTGTTTGGTTGGTTTTGTTTTTTTTTTTTTTTTGGATATTTGCATTGTGAGGTGATTGTAATGTAACTTTCTTTGGATGCTCTCATGACACTCATTGCTGACCTTTGACCCCTCTGTCCTCTTTCCCAGGTCGTCCCATTCCACCTACATCCTCGTCTAGCCTCCTCCCATCTGCTCAGCTGCCTAGCTCCCATAATCCTCCACCCGTTAGCTGCCAGATGCCATTGCTAGACAGCAACACCTCCCATCAAATCATGGACACCAACCCCGATGAGGAGTTCTCCCCCAATTCATACCTGCTCAGAGCATGCTCAGGGCCCCAGCAAGCCTCCAGCAGTGGTAAGGAAACCGTGGCGTGAACATGTGGTGTTATGTGCGTGATGATTTGGAGTCTCCTGCGAAACGACACCTCTGAAACCAGGGCCGGGGAGAAGGTGGTGTGGGGAGCGAGGAGGTGAAGTGCCTCTGCCATCTGGTGGCACTGAGGTTTCCGGGTCTATTCGTTGAAGGTTGTGGTTACTGAAGAGGTGTGGCCTATCTGAACAGAGCTTGGCCCTCCTTCAGTGGCAAGAATTTCCCCCCAACTGCATGTGAGAGTCTGCAGGTCTCAAAGGTGAAGTGCAGAGAGATGACGGAATATTGGATGTTGTGTTACTATAATTCTGGTCATAGCTGACGGACACCCTCAATGTGACCAATGCATGTGCATTTCAGATCTTTTTTTTTTTTCCGATGGTTGGCTTCTGACTCTTTCTTCCTTGCTTATTTAGATGATTTTGCAATTAAAATGTGTTCCCCTGATGTGAATGCTGAATATCTTGCCAAGTCTGAAGCGTTTGAGGGTGAACTCTCCTCTGACCCTCTACTTGTCCCACACACTTGAAATTAATGAGCTGATTCCATGGTACCATGATAAATACCACCTCTAAATCCTTGGTTCTCGCCGTGGTTTTCACATTCACACATCAAAAGGACTGGTCACAGCATTCTGTCCCCCTTTTGCGGATTTTGTGGTACTTGCCTCAGCTCCAGATCTCTAAATCTTAGGTGGAATTGCCCCAGACCCAGAAGTAGCCATACCTTATTTTGATTTCTGTTGTTGGTGGCTCACGAAACACGTGAATGTAGGACTGGGCAGCACCTAGGGTTAAGTACCCACAGCCCAAGGAGAGACATTTGCAGAAACTAATTGCTCCCGACCCTCAAGGCTTTGGAGTTATCTTTGGAGTTGGTCACTCATGGTGTTCATTAGTATATCCCATCAAAAGCAATCCAGAAAGCTCTGGATTTCCATGCCAAGCGTGTTCCTTGATGAGATTGTATTTGGGCTCCATCCATGAGTATATGCCACCAATGGCCTCAACCTCTACAATTAGAGAGGACCTCCTAAATACATTAAAGATGATTCATTCAGGAGATGGAATGATGGACTGCTACTTATGATGGCCCATGCCCTTCTTCAAAGCCAGCCCTGATATATTTAGTAAACTCATATTCTTTTTCAAAAAAAAATTACCTAATCAAATCTCTCATCAAATGAGCAATCCATTGTTGATATTATGAAGGCCTTTAATCTACCATAAATCTTTATTAGAACTCATCAGAGCTTCTAGTTTGAGAGAAATGTGATTATGGCACTCTTAAAATGACATTACATCATTGGGGTGATTGGTTTATCATTTGGAGAAGAGACATCAATCATAACTAGCATAACCACACAGTAAATGAATTCAACCTTTCTACCGCGGAACAATGACACTGTAATTGCTCAAAATCAGGCTTAAAATGAAATCGGAAAATGCTCTTTCTTCAAATATGATGTTAACTTAATGGAATATATTATGAAAAATCATGTTTGAGGAAATTCTATATAATTAAAAATATGTGGAAATATATTCCCTTTTTTCTTTCATCGGAACCTGATTTTAGCTACAGGATCATTTTTTTTTTCCTTTGCTTCTGAGATTATGTTGCATTTAATTGAACTATCCTCGCTTATATTTTGCTGCTTTTTATTTCATACTATGTAATCGTGATGAATATTGTATTATAAAGGACAAGAGGCTTTTGAAATGAGGTGCACCTGCTGATAGCTTTTTAAAAACAGATGATTATTAGCAAGAAGATGAGCTTTTAAAAACTATCTCCTTTTATGCATATATGTATACCCAAGCCAAGATGATTTCCATAAGAGGGGTCAGTTCATACCTCAGGGCTGTCTAGAATGTTTTCTTGGTGATAATGCCGTGAGTGATTTCTGTTGTATCAGATTGTAAGTGGTTGATAGGGAATTTTTGTTGATTTGCTGCCTAATCAAGACCTCCTTCTGGTGGACACAACAGATGTGTGTGTTCGGACTCAAACTTATCCATTTTTCTTCACTCACACCAATTTGTTCTGCTCACTTCAGACTGATAGCTATTTAAGCTTCAGTAATAGGGAAAAAGACCACAGAAAATTTGAGGGTCCATTTTCATTCCACTTAGACTACAGTGACAGATTTCTTCACCTGAGGGGTAAAGATTCAAATGTGCACTATCCTTGTTCTTGGAAGGTTACTTAATCTGAGAACTGGTTAAAGCTCCGGTCAACTGGCAGCCATTCAAAATTCTTGATTCTGGCTTAGTGCTAAAGTGAGTGCAAATCCATTTTGAATATGTGTGTGCTCACATGTGTGTGCGTGTGTTGTGGAATGGATGTGGGGTCCAAAGCAAATTGGGAATTCTATCAAGATCTGAATGTAGTTGCCATGAATTTAAATTTGACATAAAGGATTGAAAATAGAGTTTGACACAGAAGATGCCAAGTCCAGAGCCATGCCTGGCTGTTGTGAACTGAGCTTGATGAAAGGGGCTGGCCTTTTCCGTAGCTGTGGAGGCACAAACTGACCACGTGATTGGTTGTGTTGTGTTCAGCTGCTTAAGAACACAGACCTTTCGAAGCCGGTCTCTTGGCAATGACCCTGTGCTTTGAAGAGCTGGGACCAGTTTGGCCCTTGTCTCTTTCTTAGGGGAAATAAAACCCCTTCCAACACCTTAAGCATGTACATGACAGTTAAAAACTTCTTTCCTGCTGCCCTCTGATTGTTGCTGTTATGACTTGACATTAGTGAAGCCCATCATTAGAGTCAGTGTGCTCATTTCCTGCTCAAAGGGCTTCTGTTCTAAAGAGACAAACTGGATATAAACTATACACTAAAATCCTTTTGCCAACATGAACATCTCAAGGCAACAACACTTCACCGTTATGGCTCCACTGTCATTATTTTCTGTGACTATAGTGCACTCTTTAGTGGACGGTCCTAAAACCTTGGCACCTGTGCAGCCAAATTGCTCTAACCTTCAATCTGTGCCAATTGTGCTGGTACCCAGGTACAGCTAGTGAGATGCTTAGGAGAGGCGTGCTTCCCATCCCCTCAAGCATTTTCTTCCAGATAACTGAGCTCCGGCAAGTGGTTCATCCTGTGTTCTGACCTTCTGCCAGAGCAGGTCAGCTCCGGAGATGTTTCTTGTCTACAACAGCATAATTTCAGATTCTGTGAAGTAACTCATCTGGAAGAAAAAAGTCTGGATCCCAGTGGCAGCATAATGGAAGCTCCTACAGATGGACGCATAAGACTACCTTCCAAATAGGAATGGGGTTGCATTTTGCTATCAGCATATGAGGCAGAAAATACTCGGGCAGCTGCATTATAGTCTAAAAGCATTGACTTACCTCCTCCACCCTAAAAGGTTGAGTTTTCATTTTCTTAAAAGTCTAAATAAAGGGATTTTAAATACTCATTAGTAACATCAAAGTATGCAGAAGAAATGTAATCAGTATGCATCTGCCAGGACCCTTTCCATTGGTTCTGTGTGACAAACAAGCTATCTATGCTGGAGAGTGTCACTTTGTTAAAGCAAATTGAAAGTACCCACCTCTGTTTTAAAAAGCATCACCTTGGTTAATTCTAAAGAACATAGAACTTCAAAACAGCAAGCCCTGAGTTCCCTAGAGTGGTTCAGGAATTCAGTTGCCTAGCTCATTAAACGATACTCTTGCTTATCTGGCATCATAAAGCAAAAAAACTTCACCCATTCATTCATTCAGCCATCCATCCATTCATTCATTCCTTCTCTTACATCTTCCCTATAATTTGGACAGCTTCTAACAAATATTTTCCAAAAACTGGAAAATTATAAGAGAATAAAGGGAAAAATCTAGGGAGAAAAGCATACATACAGGCTCATATACATAAAGTCCTGTTCCATTATTTAAGATAGAAAAACTTGATTCTAAGCTTCCCAGAAACCAAAGCAAAAAGAGAAAAAACCCCAACACACACAACATCAGTGAGATTAAAAACAAGTCAACTCACTGCTTCAGGAAAATTCTGCAAATCCTTAAATTAGTGAGGCCAGAAATACACCGAGTCCCAGAAACATGCTATAATGCATGCGAAAGAGTGTACTGTTAAAATGTCTTATGATCTCCCTCCTCATAAGCCATAGAGAACATTTTCAGTTAAAAAAACCTTTCTACTAATGTGCCAAAATTGTACAACCCAAGGGCAGAACTTGATTTGATCCATAGATAAACCTTAGTTCTATAAAAGACCATGTCAACTGTTTGTCCCATGGGCAACAGACCTTAAATATCATTGCTCATAACTAAATGTTTTATGGAAATTAGTCAACTTTGGGGTGGTCGTCCTCACCCAGAACCTGAGAAGCAGATGTTCTATATGACAGCTTTGTCTTGACAGCCTCTGAGATGTTAGAAATGACATCCTCTCCTGCGGACTAAGGCAGTGCCCCAGGACAGTTTCATTCATCTGGCCCCTCCCACCATCCACAGGGCCGGATTTGGGATGAGGCATAAGGGGAGTGCCCAGAATTTTTTTAAGTTAATGAAATGACATCCCCTTTTATTGGATTGGCCAAAAAGTTCGTTTGGGTTTTCCTATAGATGCATATAGAAAAATATGAACAGATTTTTTGGCCAACCTAGTGTATTTTCGGCTTAGGGAAGAATTTTTCCTCTAATGTGTTACAAATTTTCTTGCCTCCTTAAATAGATTATGCCCACTCTAATTTAATTTTATTTAGGATTTCCTAAATAGCTCACAGAAATTCGTACACACATGGATAATCTGACTGTGCTGATAATACTAACTTATTTTCTTTTAAAAATCGTTCTACATTGTGAGACTGTTTGTGGTGGTTTTTCAGTTGCTAAGTCGTATCTGATTCTGTGATTCCATTGACTGCAGTATGCCAGGCTTCCGTGTCCTCCACCATCTCCCAGAGTTTGCTCAAATTCATGTCCATCGAGTTGGTAATGCTATCTAAACATCTCATCCTCTGCCTCCCTCTTCTCCTTCTGCCGTCAGTCTTTCCCATCATCAAGGTCTTTTCCAGTGAGTCATCTCTTCACAGTCGATTGCACCTCTTTTAAGGTACCCCATGTTAACCTTGTTCTTTCTAGGCTTCTCTTTCTTCTTTTAGGTTCAGTTCATTATGCATAAAGCTCCTCTGTAGGATTCGGGTGTTAGGTTCAAAATAGAGGCTCAATAAGTATTTATTAAATAAATGAATTCATCAGTGTCTTCGAGAAATGTTAAGTGTAATGCTTTACATGGTGTGTGAATGGAAAAACTCAATAATAAGGGGGCGTGAAGGCGGTTTAGAATATCCCAACTCGGAGGAATACATACAAACCATGGTCAATATACCCATTTTTTGCTTGGTTTCTCCTGTTTTTGTTCCTCTAGAACTTTGTCGATCATCTTTAACTGAGAAGGTGCTGAATAATACTTGTACATATCACGACAAGCAGCTGCAGAACCAGTGTAAAGGACTCAGTGGAAGCCTCAGCAGAAAGAGGCACGTCTGTTCGGGAGAGATTTCATTCTTCACTCTTGACTTGGGGGTCAGGAAATCGAGTCCAAATATCACTCACATCCCCAAACTGGATTTCTTCTTGCATGAGTTGCTCAGTTCCCAGTTCTTCTCCTTCAGCTTGGACGTGGGGGCCAGATGTGCAGAGCTGCCTGTAATCCCTTTCTGGTTCTAGGCGGTGGTCTGACTGCCTCTTCTGCAGAAGGGTTCCAGTGCAGCAGCAGCATGGACCAAGTCCTGGATGCTGACTCGAGGCTGGGGAGGGCACACCTTCACCTTGCTCTTGCCCTAAACGCAAAACACATGGGTTTGCTTCTCCCCCAAAGCCGCCTTCTCCCTCTACACTAGGTATTATGTCAGACACTTTATATACCTCCTTTCGAGGAGCGCATGGCAATCCACTCCAGTATTCTTGCCTGGAGAATCCCTGTGGTCAGAGGAGCCTGGTAGGCTACAGTCCATGCAGTCACAAAAAATCGGACACGACTGAGGGACTAAGCACAGCACAGCACATACCTCCTTTCGTTGAATCCCCACCACATCCCAGAGTAAAAGGATCACCATCATGCCCATTCCATGGATGAAACACCGTGGTGCAAAGAAGTAACTGAAGTCACAAAGCTGAGAAATGAACTGCCTGGGTATCAAACCTAACCTTCCTAATTCCAGAGGCTTTTCTCCCCACCCATCTGTTAACTTTTAACCTTGAAAATATCTGAGTGACTTATTGAGAGAATAGACAATGAGAACATTGCCTTAAGGGACACGAGTTACGCTGTTTAAAAGATTGGAAAAAAAAACTGATACCACATCACAAAAATACTCTTGTCCTCCTCTGCTTGGCAAACACACACATCCCCTGTCTCTTTGCAGAAGATTCCGGTTGAATAAGTTTAGGAGGAGCTCAGGAACTGTGCTTTCACTTCTCTCTTCAGATGATTCCTAGGGTCTGGCAAGTTTGGGAAGCCTGGGTATAATGGGAAAGCCCTAAAATAGAAGCTGAAGATTCAGTTCACAGCATGAACTTTAATAGTCAAACCTGTGCCTCAGTTTCCCTACTTGTCAAGGTTGGACACTGGCCCAAAAGCTTCTCTTCTTGCTCTAATATTCTGTGT
>SJYW01024758.1:23928-45782 GCA_006410735.1 Raphicerus campestris | reverse complement strand
TGTTTCCTCTGGCTTTTTAACAGATTGATGAAACCTGGTTTTCTGTATATTTGCCATGGACTCTATACACATTCAAAATAAAATTGCAAAAACAGTAGGAACTGGGTAAGGACATAGCCCCTGGTTTCATGCCCATCCCATACTAAGTATTTTAGTAAGAAATCATGATCTATAAAGTGAGCCTGTGTAAGTTCCAGCTTTCTCCCCTGTACTTTGGAACCTGTTTGTATCTGTACAGATGGTCTCTGTCAGTTGGAACAGTCCTGGGGAAAAATGTAGCATAAGTGAACAAAATTAGCACATGACATAGCAAATAGAGAACAGCACACAATTTGATTGGGGGCAGATCTTGGGACTGAGAAATTTCCCAAGTAGTCGTGGATACCAGCTAGAGAATTTAAGGAGCTACAAAAGCATGGATTTTAAGGGTGCATGGATTTTACAGGACTCAGGTAATTCTACAGTATGTATTCTAATAGACCGGAATAACTCCCATGCTTGCACTGTGTTAGGACTGCTCTTCCATTGTCTGCATGGGTATAAATTAAAAAGCAGTCCTGTCTGCACTCTAGGAAATGAATTCATGCTGAACAAAATTTCCAAAAGTTCATGTAAAGAATGATTTCACAGCAACTATCATATCAGGCTCCTGGAAAATTGCCCCTGAACTTCAGTTCCACCTCAGTCACTCAAAGGAATTTAAAAATTGGCTCCCAGCCACCCTTGTTCTTCAACATGCAGTTTCAGATATGCCTCAATAATACAAACTTTAAAGCCTATTGATTGGGAGTTAAAATCCATTCCTGCCACTGCCTCGCTGCTAAGTAGATGTCAATGCCAACTTCACTGTGCCCTGGTCAGGCTGCCTCTGCATCAAGGAGCCTTGAAGAAGGTGGAGGGTAGATGGCTGTGAAGAAGCCACTTTGAACTTCATAACAAAATTTTGAGAAAAGCTTTGAACTCTGCCAGCTGATAGCTGCTATCAATGGCTATTCAAAGCAGTGTTTCTCATTTGAAATCTCCAGAGTGCCTTGGGATGGGGAAATGGGAAACTTGAAATATGATTTCCTGTCCATCACCTCCCCTCCTTGTATGCCACCTTCTTCCATTTTTGCCACCATGCAGTTTAGGCAAACAGCATGCAGACTGGTAAGAGGGGAGACTTAAGAGGCAAATCTGGCCCCCGTCACTTGCTGCCTATGCACTCTCACTGTGCTGTGCCTCAGTTTTCTCATCTGCAAAATAAGGATGATAATCATTTAACCTCGTAGAACTGATCATGACTGCACGGTGAGAGGCAGATAGTCTTGCAAAAAGATTATCAGTTAAAATAATAATAATGATGGTAGTATTTTTATCAGCTTTGGGGGGAAGTCACATTGATTAAATGTGAGTACTGATTCTGATCACAAGCTGATTATTCAGCCTACCCTTGCCAGAGCATCTGGCAAGAATATCGCGCCTTATATGGCTCCTGAACAGTTATGAATGAATTGGATTTTTTAAATCAAACTTTATTCATCCATTGACCTGCTTCAGGAATGAGTCTTCTTCGACTGTGTTACCAAGCCCCTAACATTTAAGCTTTAAGGGTACCTGTTTCCTGTCTCTTCCTGCCACTCCTGCCCTCAAAAGGGGTAATTGGCTAGTGGTTTGATGTGTCTGTGCTGTTGTTCATTATGCTTCATGTCACCAGGAGCCCCTTTCCTCTTCTCTTGAAGATTGCCTGGATGCCACCTTTCCCAAGAATCCTTGTTTGACTCTCCACCCCTACCTCAACCTGGTCTCTTTTTCTGGGCCCCCATAGAAGCATGTTCTTACATGGGACCATCGTGCTCTTTACCATGTGCTGCTGAAATGAGGCATTTTACTGTTGCCTCTCCCACTAGACTGTGAGCTCTCTGAGGGCAAGGATGATGTATTGCTTACTTTTGTATCCTCAGTGTTTAGCAGAGTGCCTTTAGGAGATGCTTATACATTTTACTGATTCAAAATGATCTATCAATAACATTTACTGCGCTGGGGAACTGATCATGAAGTAAAATTACAAAAGTGATGACAAAAATATGCATGCAGATGTAATACCTGAGGGCTTCCCAGGTGGCTCGGTGGTAAAGAATTCACCTGCAGTGCAGGAGACGCAGTTGCAATCTCTGGGTTGGGAAGATCCCCTGGAGGAGGAAATGGCAACCCGCTGTACTATTCTTGTCTGGGAAATCCCATGGATAGAGGAGCCTGGAGGGCTGCAATCCGTAGGGTCACAAAGAGTCTGACACAGCTGAGCGACTTCACAATGAGATGTCTGAAAATGCCTTCACGGGTGCAGTGCGTCTCAAAGCAGGAACATGGGTTTCTCCTGCCTTGGGCATGTCTTGCCTGAGTTGAAACTCTAACCTGGTTNGAGGGCTGCAATCCGTAGGGTCGCAAAGAGTCTGACACAGCTGAGCGACTTCACAATGAGATGTCTGAAAATGCCTTCACGGGTGCAGTGCGTCTCAAAGCAGGAACATGGGTTTCTCCTGCCTTGGGCATGTCTTGCCTGAGTTGAAATTCTAACCTGGTTCTTGAGTTTGCCTTCTTAATACCTTCCCTCTTTTTGACAACCCCCAATTTAGGGCATATCCCCTGGGCTGCTGTTCTTGGCTCATTTTTCTGAGCTTTCCAAATGAACAAGCCAGCAGGCAAGCAATTGCAAGGACCCCAAGATATAAGGGTGAATCAGGTTAAAGTGCGTGCAGCAGTTACCTTCACTCAGCAGTTCTGCTGCCAGGAGTTCCCTGCCACAGAGAAAGAGGTGTTGCAGCAGCCTTCTGTGCAGGAGGGATTCTTGACCAAAGGCCAGCTCTAAGACACTGCCCACCTCCTTCCAGGCTGGCTGTTCCTCCCTGTGGCATGGTGCAGATGGTCCTTGTAGGAGTTTCCCAGTGATGTCCAGAAGAACCACATGGTGAACACAATGGTGAAAGAAACAGTCGCTCAGTCGTGTCTGCCTTGGGACCCCATGGACTATAGCGCATCAGGCTCCTCCATCCATGGGATTCTCCAGGCAAGAACACTGGAGTGGGTTGCCATGCCCTTCTCCAGGGGATCTTCCTGACCCAGGGATCAAACCCAGGTTTCCCTCGTTGCAGGCAGAGTCTTTACCATCTGAGCCGCCAGACAGTGGTGGCACTGGCCACTCTTGTCTCCCTTTCTGCCTCTCCTCCCCTTCTTCCCCAAACTAATGAGTTTGATTTTAGTCTCCCTTATTTATCTGTTCATTCATTCAACAGATGCTATTTGTTAGGAAGATACTGAGAATATAGGGGTGAATAAAATAAGTTGACGTCTCTCCCTTCCAGTAGTCATAAGGGCTGTCAAGAAATTTAAACAGGATGACAGGATAGAGCAGATAAATGGGCAGTTCTCAAGAAGGCAAACAGGGAAGGCTTGAATGAAAAGAAGCAGGCTTGTGAGTATCAGTGAGGTTGCAGGTAAGGAAGAATATTCCACTAGAGGGGTTGGGAAGTGTAAAGACTCTGAAGATGGAATGGTGTGATGTGTACAAGCAACAGAAATAAAGATGGTACATTGGCTGGAGAATAAAAGTGGAGCATGGTAAGGGCCACTGTCAGAGGTGAGATGGAAGAGGCAGCTGGTGCCAGTGTAGACGAGACATGCAGGGCAGTGTAAAGAGTTTGCGTCTCTTTCTACAGAAAGTGGGAAGGCACCAGAAGGTGCCAAGCAGCAGGGTGGTATGATCTAATTTCTATCAGTAAAATAGCATTCTGGCTGCCGTAGAGAAGGGAGAGAGACAAAGAGTCAGAGACAGGTGTGTGGTAAGAGCGGAAGCAGGGAGAACAGAAGGGAGCTAGTCCCTTGAGCGATGGTGGGAACGTCGATTAGGACCATAGCAGGAAAGACAGAAGGAAGTGGATGTCTTCCTGACTGATCCCATTTCAGCTGTGTTGATGGATACTTCTCTTGTCATGTCCATTTTCTGAAATACACAACTATGGTCATATGAATTTGGACATTTGGAAAAACCATCAGATCACTCAAAAAATACATCTGGAGCGTTTTGTTTGGTTGGTTTTGTTTTTTTTTTTTTTTTGGATATTTGCATTGTGAGGTGATTGTAATGTAACTTTCTTTGGATGCTCTCATGACACTCATTGCTGACCTTTGACCCCTCTGTCCTCTTTCCCAGGTCGTCCCATTCCACCTACATCCTCGTCTAGCCTCCTCCCNTCTTCGACTGTGTTACCAAGCCCCTAACATTTAAGCTTTAAGGGTACCTGTTTCCTGTCTCTTCCTGCCACTCCTGCCCTCAAAAGGGGTAATTGGCTAGTGGTTTGATGTGTCTGTGCTGTTGTTCATTATGCTTCATGTCACCAGGAGCCCCTTTCCTCTTCTCTTGAAGATTGCCTGGATGCCACCTTTCCCAAGAATCCTTGTTTGACTCTCCACCCCTACCTCAACCTGGTCTCTTTTTCTGGGCCCCCATAGAAGCATGTTCTTACATGGGACCATCGTGCTCTTTACCATGTGCTGCTGAAATGAGGCATTTTACTGTTGCCTCTCCCACTAGACTGTGAGCTCTCTGAGGGCAAGGATGATGTATTGCTTACTTTTGTATCCTCAGTGTTTAGCAGAGTGCCTTTAGGAGATGCTTATACATTTTACTGATTCAAAATGATCTATCAATAACATTTACTGCGCTGGGGAACTGATCGTGAAGTAAAATTACAAAAGTGATGACAAAAATATGCATGCAGATGTAACACCTGAGGGCTTCCCAGGTGGCTCGGTGGTAAAGAATTCACCTGCAGTGCAGGAGACGCAGTTGCAATCTCTGGGTCGGGAAGATCCCCTGGAGGAGGAAATGGCAACCCGCTGTACTATTCTTGTCTGGGAAATCCCATGGATAGAGGAGCCTGGAGGGCTGCAATCCGTAGGGTCGCAAAGAGTCTGACACAGCTGAGCGACTTCACAATGAGATGTCTGAAAATGCCTTCACGGGTGCAGTGCGTCTCAAAGCAGGAACATGGGTTTCTCCTGCCTTGGGCATGTCTTGCCTGAGTTGAAATTCTAACCTGGTTCTTGAGTTTGCCTTCTTAATACCTTCCCTCTTTTTGACAACCCCCAATTTAGGGCATATCCCCTGGGCTGCTGTTCTTGGCTCATTTTTCTGAGCTTTCCAAATGAACAAACCAGCAGGCAAGCAATTGCAAGGACCCCAAGATATAAGGGTGAATCAGGTTAAAGTGCGTGCAGCAGTTACCTTCACTCAGCAGTTCTGCTGCCAGGAGTTCCCTGCCACAGAGAAAGAGGTGTTGCAGCAGCCTTCTGTGCAGGAGGGATTCTTGACCAAAGGCCAGCTCTAAGACACTGCCCACCTCCTTCCAGGCTGGCTGTTCCTCCCTGTGGCATGGTGCAGATGGTCCTTGTAGGAATTTCCCAGTGATGTCCAGAAGAACCACATGGTGAACACAATGGTGAAAGAAACAGTCACTCAGTCGTGTCTGCCTTGGGACCCCATGGACTATAGCGCATCAGGCTCCTCCATCCATGGGATTCTCCAGGCAAGAACACTGGAGTGGGTTGCCATGCCCTTCTCCAGGGGATCTTCCTGACCCAGGGATCAAACCCAGGTTTCCCTCGTTGCAGGCAGAGTCTTTACCATCTGAGCCGCCAGACAGTGGTGGCACTGGCCACTCTTGTCTCCCTTTCTGCCTCTCCTCCCCTTCTTCCCCAAACTAATGAGTTTGATTTTAGTCTCCCTTATTTATCTGTTCATTCATTCAACAGATGCTATTTGTTAGGAAGATACTGAGGATATAGGGGTGAATAAAATAAGTTGACGTCTCTCCCTTCCAATAGTCATAAGGGCTGTCAAGAAATTTAAACAGGATGACAGGATAGAGCAGATAAATGGGCAGTTCTCAAGAAGGCAAACAGGGAAGGCTTGAATGAAAAGAAGCAGGCTTGTGAGTATCAGTGAGGTTGCAGGTAAGGAAGAATATTCCACTAGAGGGGTTGGGAAGTGTAAAGACTCTGAAGATGGAATGGTGTGATGTGTACAAGCAACAGAAATAAAGATGGTACATTGGCTGGAGAATAAAAGTGGAGCATGGTAAGGGCCACTGTCAGAGGTGAGATGGAAGAGGCAGCTGGTGCCAGTGTAGACGAGACATGCAGGGCAGTGTAAAGAGTTTGCGTCTCTTTCTACAGAAAGTGGGAAGGCACCAGAAGGTGCCAAGCAGCAGGGTGGTATGATCTAATTTCTATCAGTAAAATAGCATTCTGGCTGCCGTAGAGAAGGGAGAGAGACAAAGAGTCAGAGACAGGTGTGTGGTAAGAGCGGAAGCAGGGAGAACAGAAGGGAGCTAGTCCCTTGAGCGATGGTGGGAACGTCGATTAGGACCATAGCAGGAAAGACAGAAGGAAGTGGATGTCTTCCTGACTGATCCCATTTCAGCTGTGTTGATGGATACTTCTCTTGTCATGTCCATTTTCTGAAATACACAACTATGGTCATATGAATTTGGACATTTGGAAAAACCATCAGATCACTCAAAAAATACATCTGGAGCGTTTTGTTTGGTTGGTTTTTTTTTTTTTTTTTTTTTGGATATTTGCATTGTGAGGTGATTGTAATGTAACTTTCTTTGGATGCTCTCATGACACTCATTGCTGACCTTTGACCCCTCTGTCCTCTTTCCCAGGTCGTCCCATTCCACCTACATCCTCGTCTAGCCTCCTCCCATCTGCTCAGCTGCCTAGCTCCCATAATCCTCCACCCGTTAGCTGCCAGATGCCATTGCTAGACAGCAACACCTCCCATCAAATCATGGACACCAACCCCGATGAGGAGTTCTCCCCCAATTCATACCTGCTCAGAGCATGCTCAGGGCCCCAGCAAGCCTCCAGCAGTGGTAAGGAAACCGTGGCGTGAACATGTGGTGTTATGTGCGTGATGATTTGGAGTCTCCTGCGAAACGACACCTCTGAAACCAGGGCCGGGGAGAAGGTGGTGTGGGGAGCGAGGAGGTGAAGTGCCTCTGCCATCTGGTGGCACTGAGGTTTCCGGGTCTATTCGTTGAAGGTTGTGGTTACTGAAGAGGTGTGGCCTATCTGAACAGAGCTTGGCCCTCCTTCAGTGGCAAGAATTTCCCCCCAACTGCATGTGAGAGTCTGCAGGTCTCAAAGGTGAAGTGCAGAGAGATGACGGAATATTGGATGTTGTGTTACTATAATTCTGGTCATAGCTGACGGACACCCTCAGCTATGTGCATGTGCATTTCAGATCTTTTTTTTTTTCTGATGGTTGGCTTCTGACTCTTTCTTCCTTGCTTATTTAGATGATTTTGCAATTAAAATGTGTTCCCCTGATGTGAATGCTGAATGTCTTGCCAAGTCTGAAGCGTTTGAGGGTGAACTCTCCTCTGACCCTCTACTTGTCCCACACACTTGAAATTAATGAGCTGATTCCATGGTACCATGATAAATACCACCTCTAAATCCTTGGTTCTCGCCGTGGTTTTCACATTCACACATCAAAAGGACTGGTCACAGCATTCTGTCCCCCTTTTGCGGATTTTGTGGTACTTGCCTCAGCTCCAGATCTCTAAATCTTAGGTGGAACTGCCCCAGACCCAGAAGTAGCCATACCTTATTTTGATTTCTGTTGTTGGTGGCTCACGAAACACGTGAATGTAGGACTGGGCAGCACCTAGGGTTAAGTACCCACAGCCCAAGGAGAGACATTTGCAGAAACTAATTGCTCCCGACCCTCAAGGCTTTGGAGTTATCTTTGGAGTTGGTCACTCATGGTGTTCATTAGTATATCCCATCAAAAGCAATCCAGAAAGCTCTGGATTTCCATGCCAAGCGTGTTCCTTGATGAGATTGTATTTGGGCTCCATCCATGAGTATATGCCACCAATGGCCTCAACCTCTACAATTAGAGAGGACCTCCTAAATACATTAAAGATGATTCATTCAGGAGATGGAATGATGGACTGCTACTTATGATGGCCCATGCCCTTCTTCAAAGCCAGCCCTGATATATTTAGTAAACTCATATTCTTTTTCAAAAAAAAATTACCTAATCAAATCTCTCATCAAATGAGCAATCCATTGTTGATATTATGAAGGCCTTTAATCTACCATAAATCTTTATTAGAACTCATCAGAGCTTCTAGTTTGAGAGAAATGTGATTATGGCACTCTTAAAATGACATTACATCATTGGGGTGATTGGTTTATCATTTGGAGAAGAGACATCAATCATAACTAGCATAACCACACAGTAAATGAATTCAACCTTTCTACCGCGGAACAATGACACTGTAATTGCTCAAAATCAGGCTTAAAATGAAATCGGAAAATGCTCTTTCTTCAAATATGATGTTAACTTAATGGAATATATTATGAAAAATCATGTTTGAGGAAATTCTATATAATTAAAAATATGTGGAAATATATTCCCTTTTTTCTTTCATCGGAACCTGATTTTAGCTACAGGATCATTTTTTTTTTCCTTTGCTTCTGAGATTATGTTGCATTTAATTGAACTATCCTCGCTTATATTTTGCTGCTTTTTATTTCATACTATGTAATCGTGATGAATATTGTATTATAAAGGACAAGAGGCTTTTGAAATGAGGTGCACCTGCTGATAGCTTTTTAAAAACAGATGATTATTAGCAAGAAGATGAGCTTTTAAAAACTATCTCCTTTTATGCATATATGTATACCCAAGCCAAGATGATTTCCATAAGAGGGGTCAGTTCATACCTCAGGGCTGTCTAGAATGTTTTCTTGGTGATAATGCCGTGAGTGATTTCTGTTGTATCAGATTGTAAGTGGTTGATAGGGAATTTTTGTTGATTTGCTGCCTAATCAAGACCTCCTTCTGGTGGACACAACAGATGTGTGTGTTCGGACTCAAACTTATCCATTTTTCTTCACTCACACCAATTTGTTCTGCTCACTTCAGACTGATAGCTATTTAAGCTTCAGTAATAGGGAAAAAGACCACAGAAAATTTGAGGGTCCATTTTCATTCCACTTAGACTACAGTGACAGATTTCTTCACCTGAGGGGTAAAGATTCAAATGTGCACTATCCTTGTTCTTGGAAGGTTACTTAATCTGAGAACTGGTTAAAGCTCCGGTCAACTGGCAGCCATTCAAAATTCTTGATTCTGGCTTAGTGCTAAAGTGAGTGCAAATCCATTTTGACTATGTGTGTGCTCACATGTGTGTGCGTGTGTTGTGGAATGGATGTGGGGTCCAAAGCAAATTGGGAATTCTATCAAGATCTGAATGTAGTTGCCATGAATTTAAATTTGACATAAAGGATTGAAAATAGAGTTTGACACAGAAGATGCCAAGTCCAGAGCCATGCCTGGCTGTTGTGAACTGAGCTTGATGAAAGGGGCTGGCCTTTTCCGTAGCTGTGGAGGCACAAACTGACCACGTGATTGGTTGTGTTGTGTTCAGCTGCTTAAGAACACAGACCTTTCGAAGCCGGTCTCTTGGCAATGACCCTGTGCTTTGAAGAGCTGGGACCAGTTTGGCCCTTGTCTCTTTCTTAGGGGAAATAAAACCCCTTCCAACACCTTAAGCATGTACATGACAGTTAAAAACTTCTTTCCTGCTGCCCTCTGATTGTTGCTGTTATGACTTGACATTAGTGAAGCCCATCATTAGAGTCAGTGTGCTCATTTCCTGCTCAAAGGGCTTCTGTTCTAAAGAGACAAACTGGATATAAACTATACACTAAAATCCTTTTGCCAACATGAACATCTCAAGGCAACAACACTTCACCGTTATGGCTCCACTGTCATTATTTTCTGTGACTATAGTGCACTCTTTAGTGGACGGTCCTAAAACCTTGGCACCTGTGCAGCCAAATTGCTCTAACCTTCAATCTGTGCCAATTGTGCTGGTACCCAGGTACAGCTAGTGAGATGCTTAGGAGAGGCGTGCTTCCCATCCCCTCAAGCATTTTCTTCCAGATAACTGAGCTCCGGCAAGTGGTTCATCCTGTGTTCTGACCTTCTGCCAGAGCAGGTCAGCTCCGGAGATGTTTCTTGTCTACAGCAGCATAATTTCAGATTCTGTGAAGTAACTCATCTGGAAGAAAAAAGTCTGGATCCCAGTGGCAGCATAATGGAAGCTCCNACCCAGGTACAGCTAGTGAGATGCTTAGGAGAGGCGTGCTTCCCATCCCCTCAAACATTTTCTTCCAGATAACTGAACTCCGGCAAGTGGTTCATCCTGTGTTCTGACCTTCTGCCAGAGCAGGTCAGCTCCGGAGATGTTTCTTGTCTACAACAGCATAATTTCAGATTCTGTGAAGTAACTCATCTGGAAGAAAAAAGTCTGGATCCCAGTGGCAGCATAATGGAAGCTCCTACAGATGGACGCATAAGACTACCTTCCAAATAGGAATGGGGTTGCATTTTGCTATCAGCATATGAGGCAGAAAATACCCGGGCAGCTGCATTATAGTCTAAAAGCATTGACTTACCTCCTCCACCCTAAAAGGTTGAGTTTTCATTTTCTTAAAAGTCTAAATAAAGGGATTTTAAATACTCATTAGTAACATCAAAGTATGCAGAAGAAATGTAATCAGTATGCATCTGCCAGGACCCTTTCCATTGGTTCTGTGTGACAAACAAGCTATCTATGCTGGAGAGTGTCACTTTGTTAAAGCAAATTGAAAGTACCCACCTCTGTTTTAAAAAGCATCACCTTGGTTAATTCTAAAGAACATAGAACTTCAAAACAGCAAGCCCTGAGTTCCCTAGAGTGGTTCAGGAATTCAGTTGCCTAGCTCATTAAACGATACTCTTGCTTATCTGGCATCATAAAGCAAAAAAACTTCACCCATTCATTCATTCAGCCATCCATCCATTCATTCATTCCTTCTCTTACATCTTCCCTATAATTTGGACAGCTTCTAACAAATATTTTCCAAAAACTGGAAAATTATAAGAGAATAAAGGGAAAAATCTAGGGAGAAAAGCATACATACAGGCTCATATACATAAAGTCCTGTTCCATTATTTAAGATAGAAAAACTTGATTCTAAGCTTCCCAGAAACCAAAGCAAAAAGAGAAAAAACCCCAACACACACAACATCAGTGAGATTAAAAACAAGTCAACTCACTGCTTCAGGAAAATTCTGCAAATCCTTAAATTAGTGAGGCCAGAAATACACCGAGTCCCAGAAACATGCTATAATGCATGCGAAAGAGTGTACTGTTAAAATGTCTTATGATCTCCCTCCTCATAAGCCATAGAGAACATTTTCAGTTAAAAAAACCTTTCTACTAATGTGCCAAAATTGTACAACCCAAGGGCAGAACTTGATTTGATCCATAGATAAACCTTAGTTCTATAAAAGACCATGTCAACTGTTTGTCCCATGGGCAACAGACCTTAAATATCATTGCTCATAACTAAATGTTTTATGGAAATTAGTCAACTTTGGGGTGGTCGTCCTCACCCAGAACCTGAGAAGCAGATGTTCTATATGACAGCTTTGTCTTGACAGCCTCTGAGATGTTAGAAATGACATCCTCTCCTGCGGACTAAGGCAGTGCCCCAGGACAGTTTCATTCATCTGGCCCCTCCCACCATCCACAGGGCCGGATTTGGGATGAGGCATAAGGGGAGTGCCCAGAATTTTTTTAAGTTAATGAAATGACGTCCCCTTTTATTGGATTGGCCAAAAAGTTCGTTTGGGTTTTCCTATAGATGCATATAGAAAAATATGAACAGATTTTTTGGCCAACCTAGTGTATTTTCGGCTTAGGGAAGAATTTTTCCTCTAATGTGTTACAAATTTTCTTGCCTCCTTAAATAGATTATGCCCACTCTAATTTAATTTTATTTAGGATTTCCTAAATAGCTCACAGAAATTCGTACACACATGGATAATCTGACTGTGCTGATAATACTAACTTATTTTCTTTTAAAAATCGTTCTACATTGTGAGACTGTTTGTGGTGGTTTTTCAGTTGCTAAGTCGTATCTGATTCTGTGATTCCATTGACTGCAGTATGCCAGGCTTCCGTGTCCTCCACCATCTCCCAGAGTTTGCTCAAATTCATGTCCATCGAGTTGGTAATGCTATCTAAACATCTCATCCTCTGCCTCCCTCTTCTCCTTCTGCCGTCAGTCTTTCCCATCATCAAGGTCTTTTCCAGTGAGTCATCTCTTCACAGTCGATTGCACCTCTTTTAAGGTACCCCATGTTAACCTTGTTCTTTCTAGGCTTCTCTTTCTTCTTTTAGGTTCAGTTCATTATGCATAAAGCTCCTCTGTAGGATTCGGGTGTTAGGTTCAAAATAGAGGCTCAATAAGTATTTATTAAATAAATGAATTCATCAGTGTCTTCGAGAAATGTTAAGTGTAATGCTTTACATGGTGTGTGAATGGAAAAACTCAATAATAAGGGGGCGTGAAGGCGGTTTAGAATATCCCAACTCGGAGGAATACATACAAACCATGGTCAATATACCCATTTTTTGCTTGGTTTCTCCTGTTTTTGTTCCTCTAGAACTTTGTCGATCATCTTTAACTGAGAAGGTGCTGAATAATACTTGTACATATCACGACAAGCAGCTGCAGAACCAGTGTAAAGGACTCAGTGGAAGCCTCAGCAGAAAGAGGCACGTCTGTTCGGGAGAGATTTCATTCTTCACTCTTGACTTGGGGGTCAGGAAATCGAGTCCAAATATCACTCACATCCCCAAACTGGATTTCTTCTTGCATGAGTTGCTCAGTTCCCAGTTCTTCTCCTTCAGCTTGGACGTGGGGGCCAGATGTGCAGAGCTGCCTGTAATCCCTTTCTGGTTCTAGGCGGTGGTCTGACTGCCTCTTCTGCAGAAGGGTTCCAGTGCAGCAGCAGCATGGACCAAGTCCTGGATGCTGACTCGAGGCTGGGGAGGGCACACCTTCACCTTGCTCTTGCCCTAAACGCAAAACACATGGGTTTGCTTCTCCCCCAAAGCCGCCTTCTCCCTCTACACTAGGTATTATGTCAGACACTTTATATACCTCCTTTCGAGGAGCGCATGGCAATCCACTCCAGTATTCTTGCCTGGAGAATCCCTGTGGTCAGAGGAGCCTGGTAGGCTACAGTCCATGCAGTCACAAAAAATTGGACACGACTGAGGGACTAAGCACAGCACAGCACATACCTCCTTTCGTTGAATCCCCACCACATCCCAGAGTAAAAGGATCACCATCATGCCCATTCCATGGATGAAACACCGTGGTGCAAAGAAGTAACTGAAGTCACAAAGCTGAGAAATGAACTGCCTGGGTATCAAACCTAACCTTCCTAATTCCAGAGGCTTTTCTCCCCACCCATCTGTTAACTTTTAACCTTGAAAATATCTGAGTGACTTATTGAGAGAATAGACAATGAGAACATTGCCTTAAGGGACACGAGTTACGCTGTTTAAAAGATTGGAAAAAAAAACTGATACCACATCACAAAAATACTCTTGTCCTCCTCTGCTTGGCAAACACACACATCCCCTGTCTCTTTGCAGAAGATTCCGGTTGAATAAGTTTAGGAGGAGCTCAGGAACTGTGCTTTCACTTCTCTCTTCAGATGATTCCTAGGGTCTGGCAAGTTTGGGAAGCCTGGGTATAATGGGAAAGCCCTAAAATAGAAGCTGAAGATTCAGTTCACAGCATGAACTTTAATAGTCAAACCTGTGCCTCAGTTTCCCTACTTGTCAAGGTTGGACACTGGCCCAAAAGCTTCTCTTCTTGCTCTAATATTCTGTGTNCACAGAGGCATGTTATTTTCCATTATGAGCCCTGTTGAGCTAAGTCAACTAAACTCTGCTCATGTATTACCTTATCATTTACTGTATTTAGAGTGATAAATACAAAAAAAAAATTTTTAAGAAAATAGATATTTAAACCTATGATTTGTATTTTCCACTGCATCTGAATGAGAAGGGTAAGAAAGTTCTATTGTTTGTGCTAGTTGACTTACCAGGAGGTAATTTAAGGAAATGGCATTCTTAAATTGAGAGACAAAGGTCAAAGACAAGCAATGCCTTAGCTGTTAAAACGTATATCATGAGGCACGGATTCTTAACTGCGTACAGTGGCAGTCCACGGGGAGTGGGGAGGAGCGCCTTAGTTTGTATCTGTGACTTATTGCTGTGACATGACACTATTACATTTTGGTTTTTAGCATTTTTAAAGAGGAAGTAATAGTTATGAGAGATGAAGAACTCAGAATTAAGTACTGTAGTTATACACAGAAGGGTAATTTGGTTTTGATGTATTGGCTCGAGGCTGTTAACTAATAATACCAAATTTTAAGTAGCATCTCACCAGTATGAAAAAGAGGTAGCATCATTATTAATGTCTAAACTATAGTGTGTTTCACACAGGATTATGGTAAAGGTCAGGCCATGTTTCTCTGAATTAAAAGCTATTCTGAGCTATCGCATTCCTAATCAACTCAGACCTAAAGGTGCATAGCTCAGTTATAATGAGGCACAATGAATTTAAATAAACTGCAAGATACTGTATAGTGATTTATATGTGCACTGTGGTATCCTTTTAACTCATTAGCAATGAATGATACTATGTGTTTGCAACTGTTTTTTGCTATATAACTATTTTTTAATCACAATATTTCTTAGTAAAAGTGCGTTATGCTCCCATTTTCTTCCTGTATGTGTAAAGTAAAAGGTGATGGGTGCTCCTGGCATATACCCAAACATGAGTCACAGCAGAAAGAAACCAGCACATATCCGCTCAAATAAATTTCATAAATTAACCATTTGTGACTATGCTTACATGTTTATGGTTCCATGGTATGCAATGGCCATGGAATTGAGAATAAGAATTGCAGGTTCTATGGAGGTTTCTGAATTACATTTCAGACTTATCTTTGTGGAAGAATTTAAAAAAAATCATTGACCACATTTGAGCATTTGTTTAAAAAGCATCAAAATTTACCAACAAACTTTTCTGCCTAATTCAGTAGTTTATCTACCGTCTTTCATCATCTTATGTATACCCAATAATTTTTATAAAGAACAGATCCCTATAGCTTTCTCATATACCAGGTTCTCATATACTCTAGGGCTTTATTTTATTTAGTAAAATCCTTTTGTTGCCTTTATTTCTAGATTAAGAGAGAATCTTATGCATGGCATGCATAATCAAACACTTAACTAAAGAGGGGAAATGATTGCGTTGGCAATATTCTTTTTATAACTGGCTCAGTTATGTCTACTTTTTTTGTGGTGGTCAAAGGAGACTGGTTATAATATCCTAAAAAAAATCTGTTTCTCCTAATGATCAAGAAACCTATTCAGATGCTCTATTTATCTTCAGTTATACTCTCCACACATGAAATAGCTTCACTACTCTTAAAATTGATTTAGTTTAATACAACCAAGTCATTGCATTAAAATAGGATTTCTGTCTTGGGGCTCAACAGCTTTTGAGTTTCATTGTCAATTATTTATCCTTCCCATTCTTTTTCTTGGTGAGTTTTTATCTAATATAGATTTGGCCTTATACTTATTAATTCTAGAATAATGGGCCAGATGTTTCTAAATATTCCTCAATATCTAGTCTCTTTTCTTTCCTTTAAGAAATAGGAGTAAAGTTGCACTTAGCTAAATGGCCATCCTACTACAAACTTTGTCTTCCTATAAGTTAGATATTATGGGCTGGATCATGTCCTCTCAGAATTCATACATTGGCTTTCTTACCCTCACTACCTCAGAATGTGGCTGTTGAGACTGGGCTTTTACAAAGATAATTCAGGTTAACAAGGTAATTAGCATGGGTCCTAAGCCAATATGATTGTCTTGTCCTTATTAAAAAGAGAAGACTAGGAGACAGACAAACTGAGAGAAAAGACCACATGAAGACACGAGCGAAGGCAGCCATCTTTAAGCTCTGAAGAAAGGCCTCAGAGGAAAGCCACCCTTTGATCCCTTGACCTCACGCTTTTATCCTTCAGAACTGTGAGGCAAATACATTTCTGCCGTTTAAACCGCTTGGTTAGTGACACTTTGTTATGGCAACCCTAGCAAGCTAATACAGTGGGGGTAGTCATGGGATTGAATTTGGGCTTCTGGGGTATAAGCAAAAATGATGTGTGAATTTTCTAGGTCATTCTTTAAAAGACAAGCTAGAATATGCTGGCTTATCTCACTTTCCTTCTGACAGGCTTGAACACAGATGTGACAGGGACTTCACTTTGAGCATTCAAATAAGGAAAATAAATACATGGGACGTGGTGGAGCAACAATATGGAAGAAACCTGGCCCCTGAATATTCGACTTTGTGGTAAAGAGCTGGCCAGCCAGCCAGGACTACTCATATCTGAACCATTGTGTAAGAGATGAGTGAGCTTTGGTCTTGTTGAAGCCGCTGAGTTTTGGGGGTCTCCGTTACCGTAGTTTAGCCTTGCCTGTTGTTTAGTCACTAACTCCTGTCCGACTCTCTGGCCATCCCGTGGCTGCAGCCTGCCAGCCCCACTGTCTGCGACATTATTCAGGCAAGAATACTGCAGTGGGTTGCCTTTTCCACCTCCAGAGGATCTTCCTGACCCAGAGACTGAACCTGTGTCTCCTGCTTGGCAGGCAGATTCTTGACTGCTGAGCCAACAGGGAAGGCCAGTTTAGCCCTTACCCAAACTAATAAAACATCTATTGAGTAAGTGCAGGCAGAGAACCTCTATTCTGTTTCCACTTTAATTTTTCATTTGTATTCTATACTTAATAAATAAGGTATATATAATAAACTATAAACATTTATAATTTTAATATATAAATGATAACATCTATATACTATTTGTATATTACATTGTCACACAACTACTATTTTCAGTACAATTTCATTGCAGTGCTAGCTGTAATATATCTAATGGATCCTGGTCTTTGCTTTTTTGTGGGGTCATTATCCAGGTGGTCTTTATGAACTAGTATTAAACTCAGTTTTATCCTTCACAAAGATCATCTGAGGGACCAAAGACATCACATAGTCATCATCGTGCATGAGGTCTATCCACAGCCCACCCATAGCCAAGCACTTGTCTGAGGTTTTTATGATTAAGTTCTATTATTACTCTTCTTATCCATATTTTACCAAATAATGAAGCTGGAAAACATGGTGCTTTCCCCACAGGCAGGCTTATTGATGTTCCACATTTTCACTGCTAATCATGCCGTGTGGGTTTCTTTTTTTGACAGACGATGATAGCCATGGTATGTGAGTTCAGTGGACATAATATCCAGCCATTCCATCTCCTACTTATTTCTAAGTCTACTAGATGATTTATGCTAATTTTAAGAAACCCTATTGTATAGAGCTCTTTTCTTAGTGTTTTTGTAGTCAGACAGTCCACCTCTCTTTCTAACCTAACTTTACATAATATTACTGCTCTTTTTTGTTATCTGTTACGTGTTGAATAGGCCTGTCTTAATGCTTCAAAATTCGCAGCAAAGGGAAAAATGATCCTCCTGGAATGAAGTAGGGCATCAAATGCTCCTAGAAGCCATTTAGAAATTCTTTCCCTTGTGACTTATATAAAAACAGCTTGCAGGCAAAGCAGCCTCACAACCACATGTTTCACTGGAGTACTAGATGATGGACATTTGCTTCCTCTCTAAAGGATAAGTTTAGCTTCATTGGTGGTAATTCCATATCCCCACTCTTGCATTAAGTGATTAATCCACTGGAAGTCTGTGATCTGCTTTAGAGTCCCTAGCATTGAAAGACACCCTACATGAGACCTATTCATATAAATCTGAATTCTTCTAAATGGAAAAAAAATCTGCATTTACTCTTAATTTGTTTTTCAGTTGATGAAATATCTTTGAGCATTAATTAGATTTTGAGATTACCATGATTTCTTCTAAAATGCAGTACTGAGAAAGTAGAGCTTGAAGGTCCTGGTACATAGGGTTTATATCTTAGTATGAAATAATACATCACATAGTCTTTTGGAACATGAAGGATCCAGGGTATTGTAGGAACTGGAAAGTTGTGCTAGAGAGTAGCAGAGGGAGGAGAATGCTGAGAAAGATTTCTACAGAACTAATAGGTGTTATTTAATATAACCTAAATGATTCACATAAAATGGATGCTCATAGAACCAAAATCATTAGCATTATCTGCAAAATTAGAGAATGACAATGGTGAAAAGAAATTGATTGATTTGAGGTTGAAACTAAAGCTTCCAAAAAGACATGATTAAATATGCTGTTTATCGTGACTTTGGCTTAGGCATATCTGGTTCTTATTATCTATTGGGATGAATGTGTTGGTTTCTCCCAATATAGCTGCCACATATTTACCTTTCCATTTTTTCTTCTTTCTCCCTTAATCTCTAACTTTTCTGCTAAATATGAAATACGTGTGTTTCTGTAAGGGCTGCTGTGCTGTGTCACGTGTTCGGTAGTCTCCGCCACCCCACGGACGGCAGCAGGCTAGTCTCCTCTGTCCCCGGAAGTCTTTAGGCAAGAATACTATTTCTGTCCCCAGAGCATCTTCCCAACCTAAGGATCACACCTGCTTCTCCTGCACTGGTAGGCAGATTCTTTACCACTGAGCCCCCCGGGAAGCCCGTATATGTTCATGTGTACATTTATTTTTAGCTTTATTGAGGTCTATTTGACAAATTTGTAATATATCTAAGGTGCATAATGTCATGATTTGATGTTATGTATATATCTAAAGTGCAGAATGTCATGATTTGATATATATATTGTATATGTGTGTGTGTGTGTGTGTGTTTATGTGTGTGTGTGTGTGTGTGTGTGTCTGTGTGTTAGTCACTTAGTCATGTCCGACTCTTTGTGATGCTATGGACTGTAGCCTACCAGGCTCCTCTGTCCATGGGATTCTCCAGACAAGAATACTGGAGTGGGTTGCCATCTCCTTCATCTTCTCCTTCAAAATACACACACACACACACACGCATATATACGCACACACACATATATGTTGTGAAAGGATTCCCACAATCTACTAAATTAATTATTTTCCTTTTTTTCTTCAAAATTCCACACACAAGTGATACCATTATGCAGTATTTGTCTTTCTTTGTCTGATTATTTCACTTTACATAGTGTTCTCCAGGTTCATCCATGCTGTTGCAAGTGACAGAATTTCTTTCTTCTTTAAGACTGAATAATATTCCACTATATTTGTATGTGTGCATGTGTATAAAATACTGTTTTTCAATGCAATATATATGTATAGATATATGTAGCTTTCGTTTTTATCAGTTCATCCATCAACAAACATTTAGGTCATTTCCATACCTTGGTTACTGGGAATAATCCTGCAGTGTACGTGTGAGCACAGGTGTCTCTTTGAGATAATAATTTTTTTTCTTTGGATATATACACATAGTGGGATTGATCTATCATATGGTAATACTAGTTTTAATTTCTTGAGGACCCCCATACTATCCAGAGGCAAATTATTTTTAAAGTAATGTAAGTCTTTGGAGGGAATGATGCTGAAGCTGAAACTCCAGTACTTTGGCCACCTCATGCGAAGAGTTGGCTCACTGGAAAAGACTCTGATCCTGGGAGGGATTAGGGGCAGGAGGAGAAGGGGACGACTGATGATGAGATGGCTGGATGGCATCACTGACTCGATGGACACGAGTCTGAGTGAACTCCGGGAGTTGGTGATGAACAGGAAAGCCTGGCGTGCTGCAGTTCATGGGGTCGCAAAGAGTCAGACATGACTAAGCGACTGAACTGACTGAAGTTTGTGTGATATGAAGAAATTCCATCTGATAGGAACATTAGCCTAAAAAGGGACTTATACATATTGTATGTTAACCTAGGATGCCTTTCCCTTAGGCCTTTACCAGTCTACCTTCCCTTTGTCATTCAGATCTCACCTCACATTACCTCTTTTTTTAAATTTTATTTTAGAATTAATTTATATATCTTAATTGGAAGCTAAATACTTTGCAATATTGTGGTGGTTTTTGCCATACATTGACATGAGTCAGCCATGGGTGTACATCACATTACCTCTTTTTTGAGATCTCTCTGTCACTCAGGGCTTCCCTGGTGGCTCATTGGCAAAGAAACCACCTTCAAGAAAGGAAAACAGGCAGGAGACACTGACTCCATACCTGGGTTGGGAAAATCCCCGGGAGAGAGAAAATGGCAAATTCACTACCAGTATTCTTGCCTGGAAAAATCACAGTCCATGGGGTCACAAGAGTCAGACACGACTGAGCGACTCAACAACAACTTAGTCACCAAAGATAAGTAGCTGTTTCTTCATACTCTGCTGATATCACAGATAGATTCTGTCCCACCAGTCTAGTTTCTATTATTCTTCAGAACATTTATTGCTGCCTCGTATTATTCTTTCTCTGGTATATTTACTTCTTTATTAACTGTTTCCTCCATTAGCAAATGAGCTTCATGAAATAATGAATGTTTGCTTTGTTCAGTATTATTTTGAAAGTTCCCAACTTATTTCTGATGCATAGCACACTCTCATAAATTAAGGAAACCACACTACATTCATTTTTTTCCTTAAGTATATTAACTGATTTTTCTCCCCTTTTTGTCATGAATTAGTTCACCATTATTTGAATTCCATATTTTATATTTTCACGAAGATTTTCTTTTTTCTTCTTTTCCCAATTAAGTCTTCTCAATTCTAGTTGAGGAATAAATGTTTGTTTGCAGTTCTGTTTATTTTCCATTTGTATTTGTGGCCTAGACTGTTGGGAAAATAAATGAAAACTAGAATCTGTCTTATTATGAACAATTTATTTCAAAAGTATGAAGGTTATATGAGGAACAGGGCTTTATCAAAACTTAATTTGTAGGATGAAAAGAGTTGCCAAGTTCCATCACCAACTCATATATACCGTATGAAAAGATTAGCCCCCGCGAGAGGCCCTTCAAAGATGTATTTTCTGGCTTTGTTTACTGCAATCTAGTTTGCTTTGTTCTGTAGGTTGCTTAATATATCATTTGGTTCTACATGTTTCTTTTTCTTGATATTTCTTTTATACTGTCAGATCCTGCCATGTCCATTCAAATCTAAAATTGTCTGAAACTATCTAAGTCATAACAAATCTGCTGTGTGAATAAAATCTTTATGGAGAGCTGTGAGGTTTCCAAGGCACATGCATAATAGAAATTCAATATCACTTCATTTGAGTACAAGCAGAACGACCAATAGCTTCATATCACAGAGACCTACAAATTTGTGCTAAGAAAAGAATGATTATGACAGAACGCCAGGCCTGTGCACAGGAGCCTGGTAATATATTCCACAGGCAGTTGTGTGGCCACCCCGGGGTGCTGGTGTTAGGAGAGAGGGGCGCTCCTGAATTGACTGTAGTATTAGAAGCTTCTAATATAATCAAATCTGATTTTTAATAACATACTCCTCAGTATAAAAGTGAAATAGGAAAAATGACAGTCTCTCCAATTTACTTTAAAATGGAGGCTCTGGCATTAGCTTCTTTAGCTTTAGAGCTAACAAAGCAATTAGCACAAAAGAAAAGCTTATAAAAGTTTAACATCTTATCTATTTTATACTTAATATATTAGTAAGAAGTAATTCTCTGGACAAAAACTAAGGTAGGAAAAATATCTTATGTGTTTGTGTATACAGAAGAGGCAGAGAAAGTTCAAATGTGATTAGGATAAATATTACAAGATTTATTTCCTTAGGATAATTTTGTTGGAATAAATGTTGCTCTAAATAAGGAGGAAAAAATTAAAAGTTAATGAGGATTAAAATAATTTATGGGCTATTTCAGACTAGTTTGTGATTAGATTTACCTTATGTAGACTATGACTTTT
>SJYW01024758.1:0-23606 GCA_006410735.1 Raphicerus campestris | reverse complement strand
CCAGTTTGTGATTAAATTTTTATTTTGTAGACTATGACCTTTATGAATATAACTAATATAAAATTTAATATACTGAATTATGTTTATATCGATATTTTTCACTTTGGAGAATATTTTTAACTGATATTTTTACCTAATATCTACATTTTCAAAATAATTATAGAATCTAAATTTACAGTTTTCGCTAGCAACATATATGAAAAATTAATGATCTAATGATACTCCTTGGTTAGTTCATATGTCATTTTTCTAAAAACTTAAATGAACAACTAAGATAAGTCTTATAATTCCTGAAGTCATATTAAAGCTCAGAAGTCTGAAGTCATTATTATACTTGATCTTAATTTAATATGAAAATGTATGTTTATATAATACCTATCTTAATAACTAGAGCACATTTGGATGACTCTGACACAGTTAATTTTTATAACTTGTAAAAGCAAAGCAACTTAATAATATATAGTTATAAAGCAATAATGAATTAGAATCACCTTAACCATTGATTACTTTGAAATAGTCACCATTTCTGTGAGATCTGAGTCACAAAGAGTTAAGATGAGTTTAGGCAGAAATACATTCAAGATATAGGAATAGATGATGGAATAGGAAATGACAACCCATTCCAGTATTCATGCTTGTAAAATTCCATGGACGCAGGAGCCAAGCAGGCTATACAGTCAATGGTGTTGCAAAGAGCTGGACATGACTAAGCATCTGAGCACGCAAAAAGCATACACATTCAAGATACAGATGCAATTGTTTAAGTTAAAACTTGGTCAAAGGGTGCAAATTTTCAGTTATAAGATGATTTAAGTCAGAGGATCTAATGTCAAACATGGTGACTATAGTAGATGATACTGTATTATTCAATGGGAATTTATCAAGAAAGTAGAACTTAAATGATCTAAAAAAAATGATATATGAGGTGATGGATTTGTTAATTGGGTGGGGTGAATCCCTTCAAAATATGTACGTATAGCAGGTCGCCAAGATGTGAACTTCAAATAGCTTACCATGTTATTGTCAACTATACCTCAGTAAAGCTGGAAGAAAAAATAACACTTGACTGTGGAATGAAAAAATAAAAGTCTAGCCATAAAATTTGACCAGCAAAAATTCTACCCAACCCCTTAAAGTACCATGATTTAGCAAAGAGTATTCTGATTACCTAAGAAAACGACTTCTGTTGTGTTAAGATATCTTAAGATTTAAAATAATAAATTCTAGAAGCATAAAAAGAGGTTTTATTTCCCCATTCAAGGACTGCTGCCAACAAATGTAATCCATTTAAAAGTAAAGGAACCATGATAGGAAGAGTAAGTATGGTTTGGTTTCTCTGAATTAATTAAGTCTCTATGAATTGTGGACCAAATCTGAAACTCTTTGAAATACTTTTTAAAAAGTGACTAAACATGGAAAGTGTGATCCTAAATGGTACTGCTTAAATAACATTTTACCAGAAAATGAAAAATCAAAAATTTTTAAAAAATGTCAATTATTAATGTGATTCTAACTATATATGTAGTAAATTGGTTTAACAAGCATGATACTTTATTCAACAGTATTTCTGGACATCTATAAGATGATTATAATCATTATTTTTATTGATCCAGATGTTAATAGTAGCTGTCACTTATTGAACCTCTACAATTTTCCAAACATTGTGTGCTGATATTATATGATGTTTAAGGCTATTGATTTTTAAGTCAGAAGTTGCATTCAAATCCTGTTTCTATCATTTACCTTTGGGGACTTCGGGAGATAATTTGTGCCTCAGTTACCTTTTCGGCAAAAGGGTAATTTTAACTACCTCATAGTTTTCTGGTGAGGAAGCATTCCAGAAGTTAATTCATTAAACCCCTTAGACTAATGACTGGAACAGAGTGTTCAATACATTTTAGTTAATATTGCTTGATAGTTTAGAGATTTTATCATGATAGATTTGCTATAATTATTTTACAGGTTAGGAAACTATGACTAAGAGATTTTATGCAAGTTGCCCCAAGTCATAGAGCTAGTAATAGAATTAAAAACTCCCAAGCTTATTCTCTTTTCGTTATATTGTACTGTCTCTAAAAGCATTGCAAGATTCTGAATTCTTTCTTTATTTACACATATATTTTTTAAATTGAAATACAGTTGATTTACAATACTATATTGGTTGAAGGTATACCTCATAGTGATTCAGTATTTTTACAGCCTACACTCTATTGAAAGTAATTATTATAGGATAATGGCTATTTGTTGCTTATTGACTCTGTGCATAGTGGTTTGTATCTCTTAATTCCATACCTCTAATTTTCCCCTCCCAACTCCCTCCACCTTTTGATAGTTGCTAGTTTGCCTTTTATATCTGTGAGTCTGTTTCTATTTTGTATATAAATTCTAATATTTTTTAGATTTCATGTATAAGTGATATCATATAATATTTGTCTTTTTCTCTTTGATTTATTTCACTAAGCATTATTTTCTCTAGGTTCATCCACATTGTTGCAAGTGGCAGAAATTTCATTCTTTTTTATGGCTGAGTAATATTCCATTATACACACACACACACACACACACACACACACACACACACACATACATACTACATGTTCCTTATTCTTATCTGTTGATGGGCACTTGGGTTGTTTACATATTGTGGCTATTATAAATAGTGCTATCAGAAACACTGGGATGCATGTATTATACCCTTTGAAATTAATGTTTTTCTGAATATGTACCCAGGAGTGGAATTGCTAAATTATATGGTATTTCTATTTTTAATTTTTTAAGCACCTCCATAGTGTTTTCCATAGTGGCTGCACCAGTTTCCATTTCCATCAACAGTGTGTAAGGATTCCCTTTCCTTCACATCCTCACCAACATTTTTAATTTGTAGACTCTTTGATGATAGCCATTCTGACAGATGTGAGGTGATATCTTACTGTTGTTTTGATTTGCATTTCTCTAATGATTAGCAGTGTTGAGCATCTTTTCATGTGTCTCTAGCCAAGTATATGTCCCTTTTTGNGTTTGTATCTCTTAATTCCATACCTCTAATTTTCCCCTCCCAACTCCCTCCACCTTTTGATAGTTGCTAGTTTGCCTTTTATATCTGTGAGTCTGTTTCTATTTTGTATATAAATTCTAATATTTTTTAGATTTCATGTATAAGTGATATCATATAATATTTGTCTTTTTCTCTTTGATTTATTTCACTAAGCATTATTTTCTCTAGGTTCATCCACATTGTTGCAAGTGGCAGAAATTTCATTCTTTTTTATGGCTGAGTAATATTCCATTACACACACACACACACACACACACACACACACACACACACACACACATACTACATGTTCCTTATTCTTATCTGTTGATGGGCACTTGGGTTGTTTACATATTGTGGCTATTATAAATAGTGCTATCAGAAACACTGGGATGCATGTATTATACCCTTTGAAATTAATGTTTTTCTGAATATGTACCCAGGAGTGGAATTGCTAAATTATATGGTATTTCTATTTTTAATTTTTTAAGCACCTCCATAGTGTTTTCCATAGTGGCTGCACCAGTTTCCATTTCCATCAACAGTGTGTAAGGATTCCCTTTCCTTCACATCCTCACCAACATTTTTAATTTGTAGACTCTTTGATGATAGCCATTCTGACAGATGTGAGGTGATATCTTACTGTTGTTTTGATTTGCATTTCTCTAATGATTAGCAGTGTTGAGCATCTTTTCATGTGTCTCTAGCCAAGTATATGTCCCTTTTTGGAGAAGTGTCTCTTCGGGTCGGCTGTCTATTTGTTTTAATTGAGTGAGGTGTTTTTTTTTTTTAATATTAAGTTGGATGAAATGTTTATATATTTGCATATTGACTCCTATCAGCCATTTTATTTGCCAATATTTTCTCCTATTGCCTAGGTTGTCTTTTCATTTTGCCAATGCTTTCCTTTGCTCTGCCGAAGATTTTAAGTTTAATTAAGTCTTACTTGTTTATATTTGCTTTTATTTCTTTTGCCTTTGGAGACAAATCTAAGAAAATATTGCTATATTTTTGTCAAAGAATGTTCTATGGTCTCTTCTAGGAGTTTTATGCTTTCAGATATTACATTTATGTCTTAATCCACTTTGAATTTTTGTATGTTGTATGAGGAAATGTTCTAATTTCATTGTTTTATGTGTAGCTGTCCAGTTTATTAGACCTAAATCGAAAAGATTGTCTTTCCTCCATTATCCATTCCTGCCTTCTTTGTTGTAGATTCATTAACCATAAATACATTGGTTTATTTGAGGATTCTCTATTCTGTTCCATTTATGCATGTGTCTGAGTTTTTCCCAGTACCATAATGTTTTGACTATTAGCTTTATATGATAATGTCAAATCAGGGAGGGTGATAGCTCCAGCTTTGTTCTTTTTTCTCAGGATTCCTTTGACAATTTGGGATCTTTTGTGAAAGTGAAAGTCATTCAGTTATATCTTCGTGACTCCATGGGCTGTAGTCCATGGAATTCTCCAGGCCAGAATACTGGAGTGGGAAGCCTTTCCCTTCTCCAGGGGATCTTCCCAACCCAGGGATTGAACCCATGTCTCCCACATTGCAGGTGGATTCTTTACCAGCTGAGCCACAAGGGAAGCCCAAGAATACTGGANATCTTACTGTTGTTTTGATTTGCATTTCTCTAATGATTAGCAGTGTTGAGCATCTTTTCATGTGTCTCTAGCCAAGTATATGTCCCTTTTTGGAGAAGTGTCTCTTTGGGTCGGCTGTCTATTTGTTTTAATTGAGTGAGGTGTTTTTTTTTTTTTAATATTAAGTTGGATGAAATGTTTATATATTTGCATATTGACTCCTATCAGCCATTTTATTTGCCAATATTTTCTCCTATTGCCTAGGTTGTCTTTTCATTTTGCCAATGCTTTCCTTTGCTCTGCCGAAGATTTTAAGTTTAATTAGGTCTTACTTGTTTATATTTGCTTTTATTTCTTTTGCCTTTGGAGACAAATCTAAGAAAATATTGCTATATTTTTGTCAAAGAATGTTCTATGGTCTCTTCTAGGAGTTTCATGCTTTCAGATATTACATTTATGTCTTAATCCACTTTGAATTTTTGTATGTTGTATGAGGAAATGTTCTAATTTCATTGTTTTATGTGTAGCTGTCCAGTTTATTAGACCTAAATCGAAAAGATTGTCTTTCCTCCATTATCTATTCCTGCCTTCTTTGTTGTAGATTCATTAACCATAAATACATTGGTTTATTTGAGGATTCTCTATTCTGTTCCATTTATGCATGTGTCTGAGTTTTTCCCAGTACCATAATGTTTTGACTATTAGCTTTATATGATAATGTCAAATCAGGGAGGGTGATAGCTCCAGCTTTGTTCTTTTTTCTCAGGATTCCTTTGACAATTTGGGATCTTTTGTGAAAGTGAAAGTCATTCAGTTATATCTTCGTGACTCCATGGGCTGTAGTCCATGGAATTCTCCAGGCCAGAATACTGGAGTGGGAAGCCTTTCCCTTCTCCAGGGGATCTTCCCAACCCAGGGATTGAACCCATGTCTCCCACATTGCAGGTGGATTCTTTACCAGCTGAGCCACAAGGGAAGCCCAAGAATACTGGAGTGGGTAGCCTATCCCTTCTCCAGCAGATCTTCCTGACCCAGGAATCGAACTGGGGTCTCCTGCATTGCAGGTGGATTCTTTGCCAACTGAGCTATCGGGGGACCTTTTGTAGTTCCATGCAAATTTTAGATCTGTTTTTTCCAGTTCCATGAAAATACTATCGGTATTTTGATAAGCATTGCATTAAACCTGTAGATTGATTTTGTTAATATTTTAACAATATTAACTCTTCCATTATTTAACTCATTTCAACCACTCAGGATAAGATAAAAGCTCAGGATACCTTTCCATTTCTTTGTCTCATTTTCAATTTGCTTCATCAGTTTTATAGTTTTCTGAATTATTTCTTAAATTACTAAAGAAAAAAATATGAACAACAGCCATGATGTAATAGGTGTGTGTGTCCAACAAGTATATTAACTTAATAAGCAATAATGCTTTCATCATTATTCCTATTTTGCATATGAGGAAATGGAGACACTGAGGAAATTCCTCACTTGCTCAGTGTCATGCAGCTAGTAAGTGGCAGAAGTACAAATACTTTCAGTATGTCTCTGTGTCTCCAGGTAAGTCTCTGTATATCTCACATTTGCTCAGAAATGGGTCATCTCCTAAGGTCTCCACCTACTTGCCCAGCACGGATAGGCTGCATTGCTGAAGTCCAGCTCCTGAGGCAAAAGAGACTTCCTGTTCTTTGCAAGCCTATGACCCTGCTGCTGCCTCAGAGCTGTTCTGCACGATACAGTGGACACTTCTGCTGCTCCTCGGCTGCACCGAGCTCTCTCTCCCATTTTTAAAAAAATCATTAATGACACTGTTAAGGGACTCTAAGGTACAGAGTGAACACAGCAGTATTACCTTAGTTAACTAACTAACTGGCCTAGAGAATTTCATGTATTGCATAGTCCATGGGGTTGCATAGAGTTGGACATGACTGGAATCCTCCAGACCAGAATACTGGAGTGGGAAGCCTTTCCCTTCTCGAGGGGATCTTCCCAACCCAGAAATCAAACCTAGGTCTCCTGCATTGCAGGCAGATTCTTTACCAGATGAGCCACAAGGGAAGTCCAAGAATACTGGAATACATAGCCTATCCCTTCTCCAAAGGATCTTCTGGACCAAGGAAACAAACTGGGATCTCTTGCATTGCAGGCAAATTCTTTACCAACTCAGCTATCAGGGAAGTTCATCACCAAATATAATATGTCTATATCTTACATATATATATAGTTACATATGTATAGTTATATATATATGTATAGGTGTGTGTATATATATATATATATATTGCTAAGTCACTTCAGTTGTGTCCAACTCTGTGTGACCCCATAGACAGCAGCCCACCAGGCTCCCCTGTCCCTGGGATTCTCCAGGCAAGACGACTGGAGTGGGTTGCCATTTCCTCTCCAAAGCATGAAAGTGAAAAGTGAAAGTGAAGTCGCTCAGTTGTGTCCGACTCTTTGCGAGCCCATGGACCGCAGCCTACCTAGGCTCCTCATCCATGGGATCTTCCAGGCAAGAGGACTGGAGTGGGATATATATATAGTTCAGATGAGCTGACCCCAGCTCCTGGCTTTAGATTGGGATGTCACTCAGATCAATGACCATACACTGCATCACATTAATTGGATCAGGACGGGGAATGTGACATGAACTGTGACAGTCAAAATGCTTCACCTTTTGTTTGAGCTATACCGAGTACTATTAAGTCCAGTAGAGTCACTGTTGACCATCTTTGCCACCACATAAGAAGAACCTGCTTGAGAATAAAACCAACAAAGAAAAGAACCAAACAAGAAAGGTGGAGAGGAATGTCTTGAGAATGCTGATTTTTAGTTGTAGCACTTTTTACTAATATAAATTGATCCCTTCCCTTTTCTCTTTTAGAATTGACTTGGGTATTTTCGTTCTAGGATTTCATCTTAGAATCCTACTAAGAGAAAAGAATAAAATTGGAACTGTAAGTGAACTTTCCTAATGCACACTTAAACAAAAACCTTTAATTCCCATTTGAAAAATTAGCCTTGGTTGTTTAACCTAACATTAAAAAAAATCTGTAACTAATTTTTGTCTTAATATTACTCACGTCAATGATAACTTTTAAATTAAATGTAATAAAAGTTTCATTGATATTTCTCTTCTTTCTTTTCTCTCTTCTTAACATGCTCCCTCTCTCCTTTTATACATCAGATTTAGAGAATAAAAATATTAGCTTTCTTAACATGCTCCCTCTCTCCTTTCATACATCAGATTTGGAGAATAAAAATATTAGCTTTCTTAACATGCTCCCTCTCTCCTTTCATATATCAGATTTAGAGAATAAAAATATTAGCTTCCATTAATAAAATAAATAAATATAGCTTTTATTTTTATAATATTAGATTTTAACAGGCTATCCACTCAGAGGGAAAAAAGCAACTCTGTCAAAATACTGTTTTCATTACTCTCATCAATTAATTATTTGCTAACTGATTAGTTCATAAGTGATTTGGATGGAATTGCTGCTTGGTTGACCAGGGCTTCCCAGGTGGCTCAGTGATAAAGAATCTGCCTGCAGTGCAAGAGACCTGGGTTTGATCCCTGGGTTGGGAAGATCCTCTAAAGAAGGAAATGGCAACCCACTCCAGTATTCTTGCCTGAAGAATTCCATGGATAGAGGAGCCTGGTAGGTTACAATCCATGAGGTTGCAAAGAGTCAGACATGACTGAAGTGACTAAGCATGCATGTATGAATGGCCTAGTGGTTTTCCCTACTTTCTTCAATTTAAGTCTGAATTTGGCAATAAGAAGTTCATGATCTGAGCACAGTCAGCTCCTGGTCTGACCAGTGAAGCATTATTTTGCCAAAGCCCTGTGTGCCATGGCAGCAGGTTTCAGTCTTACTTCTTGAGACATTGCTCCTTATGTCTGACTTTTGCAGACTCAGAAATTTAGAAACAGAGCTATGTTAAATAACTTGAAATTATGACAGTTCAAATATGAATCCAAAGTTTGACGTTCAAGTATTTCAAAAGCTTCTCAGATGTGACATTGTGCTCTTAATTTGTATTGTATCCTTTGAAGATATTTTATTCAGAAATGTCTGATTTTTTTCTCATTGTTAAAATAGTAAATAGTTATACATATTCCAAGTCACCCTGCTGAAAAGAGTTATCCCATGCTTTCTCTTTTGACTAAAGATATTTAATCTAAAGAATTTAATGCAGGTATACTCTACTTTTAAAATATTAACTTAATATAGTTAATTATATAAAAATAATGTATAATGCAGTTGTTTAAATTCCAAATGATGTTCCTTATGGATTTACTGAAATGGCAAGTTCTTGGAAGCATTAAATATTTTATAATAATACTCTGCTTTATTTATTTCCTCTATATTTGCATAATAAGTTTCTATGTTGTAGAAATAATAGATCAAAAGGAAAGTTTCATTTTATTTAATAGTCAAACAGAATTTCTTGAATGTTGATTGTGAATCAGGAATTTTTGTAAGCATTGAACTATCCCTTAAGGAGCTCTGAGTATAAATAAGGGTACAGATAAATTAATGTAAGTGACAGTGTCCATGACATTTCTTTGTATATGAAGAAAAATAAATTATAGTTATCATCTTCCAAGAAACTTAAAATAGAGTTTGGGAAAGAACACATACAAACAGTGAGTGATAAAAAATATTGTCATAGGGTAAATTAGAAATACAATTCTATGGTATTGGCAGTGCTCTATGAAAACAGAAAAAGAAGTTATCACTTTATTTATTTAAATTTTATTTTTACTTTATTCTACTTTACAATACTGTATTGGTTTTGCCATACATTGACATGAATACTCCATGGGTGTACATGAGTTCCTAATCCTGAACCCCCCCTCCCACCTCCCACCTCGTATCATCTCTCTGGATCATCCCTGTGCACCAGCCCCAAGCATCCTGTATCCTATCACTTTTAATTGGAAACACAACTAGTAAAATTTGGTTGTACAGGTGGCATATCCAAGTGGCAGAATATTCCAAATTAGAACAAAGGTGCATTAAAAATCTCAGAGATGTGAGAACCCCAAAAAGGGATATTTAAGAGAGGGTAGTTTCACTTGACTGGAGCATATAAAACAACTGGCAACTTAAATGTAAAGTTGGAGTGCTTTTGAGATGAGTAGTTGGAGAATGGCAGTGGTATTTAAAAAAAAAAAATCTGGTGATGGGTATATAAATAGGAATAAAGATGAGCTACCTAGGAGCAACTATACTTTTCTTTGAAGGCAGTTTCATGAATAGTAATACCAAGGGATAGTAATATGAAATAGGTAAGACAGGGTAATGTAAAAGGAATACAGGGAATTGATGACAGGGTCATTATTATAATTGTATAGTTCCTGTGTCTTTCTGGCTAACTAAATGTGAAAGAGAAATAAAAGAAATTACATTCTAGGTTATATCCAGTATTATGAAGTTTAGTGTGCCAAAGAGTGCTAGTTATGAAACTATGGCTAGCATTAATTTCATTTCTTTAGCACGTCCACGACTACGACCATACTGTTAGCTACTCTTTATCTGTAAATGCCATTTCCCTCAGTGGTGAGCTATGGTTTGGATGCCTCTAGGCAAAAGTGCTAGAATAAATATGACACCATTTAGATAATAGAAAAAGATGTCAGTTCACATATAAAGAACTATATACTTGATATATTTCACTACCTGAAGAATTATATTCTCTAAAATCAAAGTAAGAATATTACTGTTTCCTTAATGATAGCGGAAGTAAAATTAAAATTATTATACCAAAATAATTATAAATCAATTAGATATTAATAAATCATGAAATATTAGTGTGGTTGTTAGAACCATATCACTGGAATATATTTTTTAGCTAATTGTGCGATATTTAGTTTTTTCTTTATTGTGGAACATGATAGTCACATTAATCACACAATAGTCATTGAAGATTATAATAGTTATTGAAGACATAATAGACATAATATTATTGAAGAGTTATTGAAGAGTTGCTTCATGTTGAAGAAGGAAACAGTTAAATCCTTTAAAAACATTCTAGGTTGAAATTTCATAGATAATCTGAGAGAAAGAGTCCTTTTCAACAAAACTTGAGGAATTCCTCTTGGGGCCTTTATACACCCAAAGCAAAATTATTTTTCTCATTTGAATTTTTTTCTAATCTTTTTTTAACTCTTGAAAAACTTATCTAATGACTTTAATTTAAAAATGGTGACTTCCTATTGGGTTTTAATGACAATGTCAGTTTTAGAACAGATCCTGGTTTCTTAAAAGAAGACAAAGGTTAATGAATCCTGTAAGAGCCTAGTNAATTAGAACAAAGGTGCATTAAAAATCTCAGAGATGTGAGAACCCCAAAAAGGGATATTTAAGAGAGGGTAGTTTCACTTGACTGGAGCATATAAAACAACTGGCAACTTAAATGTAAAGTTGGAGTGCTTTTGAGATGAGTAGTTGGAGAATGGCAGTGGTATTTAAAAAAAAAAAATCTGGTGATGGGTATATAAATAGGAATAAAGATGAGCTACCTAGGAGCAACTATACTTTTCTTTGAAGGCAGTTTCATGAATAGTAATACCAAGGGATAGTAATATGAAATAGGTAAGACAGGGTAATGTAAAAGGAATACAGGGAATTGATGACAGGGTCATTATTATAATTGTATAGTTCCTGTGTCTTTCTGGCTAACTAAATGTGAAAGAGAAATAAAAGAAATTACATTCTAGGTTATATCCAGTATTATGAAGTTTAGTGTGCCAAAGAGTGCTAGTTATGAAACTATGGCTAGCATTAATTTCATTTCTTTAGCACGTCCACGACTACGACCATACTGTTAGCTACTCTTTATCTGTAAATGCCATTTCCCTCAGTGGTGAGCTATGGTTTGGATGCCTCTAGGCAAAAGTGCTAGAATAAATATGACACCATTTAGATAATAGAAAAAGATGTCAGTTCACATATAAAGAACTATATACTTGATATATTTCACTACCTGAAGAATTATATTCTCTAAAATCAAAGTAAGAATATTACTGTTTCCTTAATGATAGCGGAAGTAAAATTAAAATTATTATACCAAAATAATTATAAATCAATTAGATATTAATAAATCATGAAATATTAGTGTGGTTGTTAGAACCATATCACTGGAATATATTTTTTAGCTAATTGTGCGATATTTAGTTTTTTCTTTATTGTGGAACATGATAGTCACATTAATCACACAATAGTCATTGAAGATTATAATAGTTATTGAAGACATAATAGACATAATATTATTGAAGAGTTATTGAAGAGTTGCTTCATGTTGAAGAAGGAAACAGTTAAATCCTTTAAAAACATTCTAGGTTGAAATTTCATAGATAATCTGAGAGAAAGAGTCCTTTTCAACAAAACTTGAGGAATTCCTCTTGGGGCCTTTATACACCCAAAGCAAAATTATTTTTCTCATTTGAATTTTTTTCTAATCTTTTTTTAACTCTTGAAAAACTTATCTAATGACTTTAATTTAAAAATGGTGACTTCCTATTGGGTTTTAATGACAATGTCAGTTTTAGAACAGATCCTGGTTTCTTAAAAGAAGACAAAGGTTAATGAATCCTGTAAGAGCCTAGTAAATGAGTTTTTCTAATTTTTTTTTAACATGCAGAGAGTTTCTGAATTGTAGATTTTTTTTAATATGGAGAATGTCTGTGTATATCCTTGAAAGACCACGTACATTTGGAGCTACTCCATATAATGAGGCAGGTAAAGCTGTGTGGAATATGTATATAAACTAACTTTATGTTTATGTGACTCATGCATGCATACATTTATTTCAGTATGTGATTATTTGGTAATTTCAATTCACACATTAAAGGTTTTCCTTAAAAAATATGTAATGAAATCCATTGCCAAGAAAAATCTACCATCCTAAGGTTTGCAATATTGAATACCCTCCAAACTGTCAGAATCAGATATTAAATATCTAAGTATATTTTGTTCTTGACTTTGGATTGTTATCAACTTATATTAAAACTATTACAGCTCCATAATATAAAATGTGCTGTTAGTGAAAAACTGTAATCAGGTTCTGATTTTCTCTCTTGGTTTAACTCTGAGTTACTCTGATTAGATTATGGACATAAATTAGCCTCTGTTATTACTTCCTTTTTCACTAAGCAAGTTGGCTAGGCAGAATCAGAAGTGCCCTGGCCCTGGACATAGATAGGAATGGAGTGGAGGAGCAGTAGAACAGAAGAGGCAGATTTTTTTTTTTTTTTTTTCCTGATGGTAACCCACTCCAGTACTCTTGCCTGGAAAATCCCATGGACAGAGGAGCCTTGTAGGCTACAGTCCATGGGGTCACAAAGAGTTGGACACGACTGGGAGACTTTACTTCAGCACAGATTCTAAGTAGATTGTGAGGGCTATTGTGAGGGTTTGGTGAGGAAGCTTCTTGGACAGTACCAGGGGTTGGGGAGCTGGCAGTTACAGGACTTCTTATCAAACATTATCCTCACACATACTCTTTTATGGATAATTGTGAGTTCCTACAATGTGCCCAAATTTGTTCTACATGTTTGGTAAACCTTGGTGAACAAAACTGAAGGAGGAGGGCTTAAACCTCATTGCAGGGTCAAATGTTAACAAGTGTTTTACATCTAACAGGGACAGGACAAGTCATGTTTATTACTTACATCCTAGAATGTGACCATTTCTTACTTCTTCTAACAACTATGTGAAGCAGATATACTGACCCAGATTTATAATGAGAAAAGAGCCCATAACATTTAAGTAAATTACCCAAAGTCATATAATCAGTAAGTGATAGACTATGATTTAAGCATGTCATTCAGATTGAAAATGCTGATCTTTTTTTTTACCACAGCACACATGCCTTAAGAAGTTTGTGGAATATTATAAACTTTATGTAGTTCAGCAAAATCACTGGGAATGTGGGCTTTGGAGAGGCAATCTTTTTGTGACATTCAGCTTTGCCACTTAGATCTGTGACCTTAGGCTGGTTACTTAAAATTGTTAGCCTCAGTGGAGTAATCATATGTCTGTCTCACTGGATTATTGTGAGGATAAAGACAATAAATATAAAACATCTAGCACAGTGACTGGGACAGAGTAAGTAAGTGTTACAATATGCTGTCTCTTCTTATCATGATCATCATTATTTACAATATTTTATTATTCTTTCCTGGTGAGAAAAGCTGTTTACTCATTTAAAATTTGTAACTAGGATTAAGAATCCTGGCTCATGGGGCAAGAAAGAATCTAAGTGTAGATTTGAAGATACAAAATGAGAAATACCAGGTATGTAAAAAAGTGTGCTATTGATTTCAACATTTAAACAATTTTAGTTGACCTGTCATCAAATCCTTGGGTCCTTATGGTGTTTTCCAACATTAAATGCTTAAATTAGATATATATTTTCCATTATTAAATTATTTTCATTTGAGAACAAATGAGTACATTTAATGAAGGCATTGTTTAAAAAAGCACAGCATATTTAACTGAAAACATAAATGAGTGAGTTATAATATTTACATAATACAGTTGTGCCATATACATTCCTCTTTTCTAAATTTAACGTAATGTTGTACTGCAATTGCCCATTAACCTTACAATTAGACACAAGCTATGCAATTAAATGCTCACTTAAAATTAGCAATTATAAATGTCCTTGCATATATAGTAGCTCCTAAAGAATGCAATGCACTTGCAGTAATATCTAGTATATTCTGTGTTGCTTTTCTGCTGTTCAGCAGAGGAATTGAATGGGGAAATAATTTCACACTGCATANAACCCACTCCAGTACTCTTGCCTGGAAAATCCCATGGACAGAGGAGCCTCGTAGGCTACAGTCCATGGGGTCACAAAGAGTTGGACACGACTGGGAGACTTTACTTCAGCACAGATTCTAAGTAGATTGTGAGGGCTATTGTGAGGGTTTGGTGAGGAAGCTTCTTGGACAGTACCAGGGGTTGGGGAGCTGGCAGTTACAGGACTTCTTATCAAACATTATCCTCACACATACTCTTTTATGGATAATTGTGAGTTCCTACAATGTGCCCAAATTTGTTCTACATGTTTGGTAAACCTTGGTGAACAAAACTGAAGGAGGAGGGCTTAAACCTCATTGCAGGGTCAAATGTTAACAAGTGTTTTACATCTAACAGGGACAGGACAAGTCATGTTTATTACTTACATCCTAGAATGTGACCATTTCTTACTTCTTCTAACAACTATGTGAAGCAGATATACTGACCCAGATTTATAATGAGAAAAGAGCCCATAACATTTAAGTAAATTACCCAAAGTCATATAATCAGTAAGTGATAGACTATGATTTAAGCATGTCATTCAGATTGAAAATGCTGATCTTTTTTTTTACCACAGCACACATGCCTTAAGAAGTTTGTGGAATATTATAAACTTTATGTAGTTCAGCAAAATCACTGGGAATGTGGGCTTTGGAGAGGCAATCTTTTTGTGACATTCAGCTTTGCCACTTAGATCTGTGACCTTAGGCTGGTTACTTAAAATTGTTAGCCTCAGTGGAGTAATCATATGTCTGTCTCACTGGATTATTGTGAGGATAAAGACAATAAATATAAAACATCTAGCACAGTGACTGGGACAGAGTAAGTAAGTGTTACAATATGCTGTCTCTTCTTATCATGATCATCATTATTTACAATATTTTATTATTCTTTCCTGGTGAGAAAAGCTGTTTACTCATTTAAAATTTGTAACTAGGATTAAGAATCCTGGCTCATGGGGCAAGAAAGAATCTAAGTGTAGATTTGAAGATACAAAATGAGAAATACCAGGTATGTAAAAAAGTGTGCTATTGATTTCAACATTTAAACAATTTTAGTTGACCTGTCATCAAATCCTTGGGTCCTTATGGTGTTTTCCAACATTAAATGCTTAAATTAGATACATATTTCCATTATTAAATTATTTTCATTTGAGAACAAATGAGTACATTTAATGAAGGCATTGTTTAAAAAAGCACAGCATATTTAACTGAAAACATAAATGAGTGAGTTATAATATTTACATAATACAGTTGTGCCATATACATTCCTCTTTTCTAAATTTAACGTAATGTTGTACTGCAATTGCCCATTAACCTTACAATTAGACACAAGCTATGCAATTAAATGCTCACTTAAAATTAGCAATTATAAATGTCCTTGCATATATAGTAGCTCCTAAAGAATGCAATGCACTTGCAGTAATATCTAGTATATTCTGTGTTGCTTTTTTGCTGTTCAGCAGAGGAATTGAATGGGGAAATAATTTCACACTGCATATAATGCATCTGATATGAAGGAAACTTGAAAATTATTTAGTTACAGATTTCTCTGACCAGGCTTGCAAAGTGGCATATATTATGTTAATGGGCAAGCATTTGAAAATGAATTTGAATATTAAATGCACTAAATTTGGGTTCTGACAGGAAGGCAGGCAGAGTTTGATATACAATTTACAAACAGGTTCTCTTTTAACTCTTTCATTGCTAAGGCTCACCGTCATGCTTTGTGCTTAACATTTTTAGCCTCACAATGTTTTCATCACTGAAAATTCCATAATATTGGAATCTAATGATTAGCCTGTACAAATGAAGTTCCACTATAGTATTAGATTTTTATATTCTATACTTAGTTGTACTCTATGTTGTTCAGTGAAAAATAGTCACTTATTCATGAAAGTTATAAGTAGGAAAGAAATGAGCCACATCAATCACTTTATTAATGGCATACTACATTTTTTCGCTTTTGTTTGTAAAGTAACACATTTGGGTTGACGTCCATTGGAATGTATGCTACCAAGCCACTGTTATATACTCAACCAAAATATCTTGGTTTCAAGTGGAAGCAGAGATCACCAATTTNAAGAATCTAAGTGTAGATTTGAAGATACAAAATGAGAAATACCAGGTATGTAAAAAAGTGTGCTATTGATTTCAACATTTAAACAATTTTAGTTGACCTGTCATCAAATCCTTGGGTCCTTATGGTGTTTTCCAACATTAAATGCTTAAATTAGATATATATTTTCCATTATTAAATTATTTTCATTTGAGAACAAATGAGTACATTTAATGAAGGCATTGTTTAAAAAAGCACAGCATATTTAACTGAAAACATAAATGAGTGAGTTATAATATTTACATAATACAGTTGTGCCATATACATTCCTCTTTTCTAAATTTAACGTAATGTTGTACTGCAATTGCCCATTAACCTTACAATTAGACACAAGCTATGCAATTAAATGCTCACTTAAAATTAGCAATTATAAATGTCCTTGCATATATAGTAGCTCCTAAAGAATGCAATGCACTTGCAGTAATATCTAGTATATTCTGTGTTGCTTTTTTGCTGTTCAGCAGAGGAATTGAATGGGGAAATAATTTCACACTGCATATAATGCATCTGATATGAAGGAAACTTGAAAATTATTTAGTTACAGATTTCTCTGACCAGGCTTGCAAAGTGGCATATATTATGTTAATGGGCAAGCATTTGAAAATGAATTTGAATATTAAATGCACTAAATTTGGGTTCTGACAGGAAGGCAGGCAGAGTTTGATATACAATTTACAAACAGGTTCTCTTTTAACTCTTTCATTGCTAAGGCTCACCGTCATGCTTTGTGCTTAACATTTTTAGCCTCACAATGTTTTCATCACTGAAAATTCCATAATATTGGAATCTAATGATTAGCCTGTACAAATGAAGTTCCACTATAGTATTAGATTTTTATATTCTATACTTAGTTGTACTCTATGTTGTTCAGTGAAAAATAGTCACTTATTCATGAAAGTTATAAGTAGGAAAGAAATGAGCCACATCAATCACTTTATTAATGGCATACTACATTTTTTCGCTTTTGTTTGTAAAGTAACACATTTGGGTTGACGTCCATTGGAATGTATGCTACCAAGCCACTGTTATATACTCAACCAAAATATCTTGGTTTCAAGTGGAAGCAGAGATCACCAATTTGCTATTAGTGGAATCATCATGTTTAAGTTTATAGGAAATGAATAGTTGATAGTAAACCTACCCACCAAAGCATATTTTTATTGAAAGAGCAAAGTATTACAGTACCCCGGATGTTTCAGGTCATTTATTTTGTTTTTGCTCTGGGTCATTTTACAAAAGCACTTCTGCTCTCTAGCGTTAAAATGAGAGCCACTCTACTCCCCAGATATTACCCAGCAGCACTTGGGGGCTCTTAATGATTAATACCATCACCGTCCAGCCACAAACCTTTCTGCTGCAGATAATGCCAGGCAGCAAGCGCGCTTGACACTTTTAATGTATAATTAAGTAGGAAAAGTCAGCACTCAGTATGCAAATTTTTCAAAATGATAAATGATGCCATACAGCAGTAGGGATTGATTTGGTGTAAATGAAACTAATTAAGGAAATGTCAAACATAATTAATAAAACAGGTTTAAGCTGCAAAACATTGTCAATTGAATGAATGAGGAGGCATTGGCTCCCATTGTTTCTGCTTTATTTAGGGCTTGTGTTTAGCTTGTACTCTTCCTAAATGCACTTTCGCTACCTCACACCCTCCACTACCAATTCCCAGAGAGGGGGAAAATAAATTTGCTTGTCTCTCCACTGACTGCCGAAATTAATTGCAGAAATCTTGTCCCATCCAAGTGTTACATTCACTCACAGGACATTAACATAACTAATTTGAAAGAGCCCAGATGACTGCATAATAGAGCACTGTCAGTATGCCTGACAGTCCTTGGTCATACCAAATTAGCTTGGTTTTCTAATTGAAATTTTTTTCCTTGGACTCTTTTTATAATTTTTTCCTCAGCTATTCATTTTTGATAAGAACAAAGGTTTTATAATTTACAAAAGAGTGCTTGACCTATAATTACTAGGAGGAAATTAGGGGAGGTAGAAAAGTCAGATTTAGTCCTGGTAATGATGCTAGAGACCTTGCTCCCTCTAGGGAGCCTGAAGAATAATGGAATCTTCTATTTTTACGGGCGACCTGTGCACTGGTGCTGACTCTAACTGTGAATCCACTTTACTTTGCAGATCACTTGCTTAACACTAAAAGTGCCAGCCGAATGGCAGGCCATTACTCCAAATGTCATTCAAACCAATGCCATTTCCACACGCCCTTCCCATTCAAAGAGTGAATTGAAGAACATCTGCCAGTCCTCACGTCTCACTTGTACATCTTCCATGTAGAATCTCATGCAACTTAGTTTGTGAACCATTTAGGTAGATAAAGGTGAAAGGGGTGAGGGGTTTGTTGAGAGTAGGAAATTTAAAGAATGCTGAAATGGGGAAATATTATTACCTGCATGCTATGGATGATGCAGTCTTATCATACATGACAGTTTTTCAAGATTCTGCTACCACTCAATCTTCAGTTTAGAGAGCTTTTCCTCAAAGGATGGTTTTCCTTTTGTGTATGTCATAAAATGATTCCATATATAAGAATGGGACCAGTTCACTTTTTTATACTTTAATTATGAATTATACACTCACATGTTATTTTAGATTAATTGAAGAAATTGTATGGAACTGCAGATATGGAGTGCATAAGAACACAGATGGAATATGAACTCTTTTAGTCCATGTAGTTTCTGCTGAATAGATGGGTAGAGGTACAAGTGCTGTGATATGGTTTTATTTGTTTAAAGTCTTGCTTCTGTTAAACACTCTACTTCTATGTCTTCTTTCATTGGATACAAGAAAGTAAGTAATGTTTACATGTAATGGTATATGAGATTATAAAGGCTCCTGACTTTGAACTGTCCAGATCTTTTGGGGCTCATTCCTAGATGCTCTCCACTATATTCTTTTTAGTTTTAAAATAATACCTGCTTGCATGTGCCAGTTGCTCAGTCATGTCTAACTCTTTATGACCCCACAGACCGTAGCATGCCAGGCTCTTTTGTTCATGTGATTTTTCAGGCAAGAATATGGAGCGGGTTGCCATTTTTTTCCTTCAGGGGATCTCCTGACCCAGGGATCAAACCTGTGTCTCCTTTGTCTCCTGCAGTGCAGTGGATTCTTTACCTGCTGAGCCATCAAGGAAGCCCACATGTAATTATCTATTAATTTTATAAGACTGATTTTTTCCATTTTTTAAATCAGCATAATATTTTATATGTTGTATGAAACTGAAAGGAAAGATGGGTGGTTGTTTTATACAACTTTAAATGGAATAGATATGGAAAAATCAGTAAGATTCAAAATAANACTTTACTTTGCAGATCACTTGCTTAACACTAAAAGTGCCAGCCGAATGGCAGGCCATTACTCCAAATGTCATTCAAACCAATGCCATTTCCACACGCCCTTCCCATTCAAAGAGTGAATTGAAGAACATCTGCCAGTCCTCACGTCTCACTTGTACATCTTCCATGTAGAATCTCATGCAACTTAGTTTGTGAACCATTTAGGTAGATAAAGGTGAAAGGGGTAAGGGGTTTGTTGAGAGTAGGAAATTTAAAGAATGCTGAAATGGGGAAATATTACCTGCATGCTATGGATGATGCAATCTTATCATACATGACAGTTTTTCAAGATTCTGCTACCACTCAATCTTCAGTTTAGAGAGCTTTTCCTCAAAGGATAGTTTTCCTTTTGTGTATGTCATAAAATGATTCCATATATAAGAATGGGACCAGTTCACTTTTTTATACTTTAATTATGAATTATACACTCACATGTTATTTTAGATTAATTGAAGAAATTGTATGGAACTGCAGATATGGAGTGCATAAGAACACAGATGGAATATGAACTCTTTTAGTCCATGTAGTTTCTGCTGAATAGATAGGTAGAGGTACAAGTGCTGTGATACGGTTTTATTTGTTTAAAGTCTTGCTTCTGTTAAACACTCTACTTCTATGTCTTCTTTCATTGGATACAAGAAAGTAAGTAATGTTTACATGTAATGGTATATGAGATTATAAAGGCTCCTGACTTTGAACTGTCCAGATCTTTTGGGGCTCATTCCTAGATGCTCTCCACTATATTCTTTTTAGTTTTAAAATAATACCTGCTTGCATGTGCCAGTTGCTCAGTCATGTCTAACTCTTTATGACCCCACAGACCGTAGCATGCCAGGCTCTTTTGTTCATGTGATTTTTCAGGCAAGAATATGGAGCGGGTTGCCATTTTTTTCCTTCAGGGGATCTCCTGACCCAGGGATCAAACCTGTGTCTCCTTTGTCTCCTGCAGTGCAGTGGATTCTTTACCTGCTGAGCCATCAAGGAAGCCCACATGTAATTATCTATTAATTTTATAAGACTGATTTTTTTCCATTTTTTAAATCAGCATAATATTTTATATGTTGTATGAAACTGAAAGGAAAGATGGGTGGTTGTTTTATACAACTTTAAATGGAATAGATATGGAAAAATCAGTAAGATTCAAAATAAATCAATTATTATATCTTTTCTCTTTGTCTAAATAGGACACAAAGAAGTATCTCGGGTTTATTTTATCCAACGTTTATGTTGGTAACTTTGAAAATATTTTTCTGAGGCACATTTCATATGATCTAGTTCTAATTCCACTCCCCTGTGCTGTTATAAAATAGGAGTTAAGGAATTTATTGACCAAGAAATATGTGGAGTCAGTTTTCCAGGACAGTCTTTAGCCATAACTGAATGGCATCACAGACTCGATGGACGTGAGTCTGAGTGAACTCCGGGAGATGGTGATGGACAGGGAGGCCTGGCATACTGTGATTCATGGGGTCGCAAAGAGTCGGACACGACTGAGTGACTGAACTGAACTGAAGCAAAGTAGATTAAACAATGTCATCCAGACCAGAGAGTTCTCTTTCTCATCCCTTGGCTCTGCTTTCCATTGGGTTGGTTGCATCTTCAGACTCCACTCTTGGGTCCCAATAGTTTCACAAGAGTGTAGCAGTCCAACAGTTCATTGCAACGAGAGAGTTGTTTTCCAGACGATTAAAGAATCGTTCCAGGATTATCCTTGAATGAACCATCAAGAAAGAGGTAGTCATCCTAAAATCCATTACTAGTACAGGTATCTGGAACCAGTTTAAAGACCAAGTCTTGGACTTTATGCCTTCCCTAAAACAGACTCATCCAAAACCAACTGAACTGTGGGTGGAGAAGAAGGATTCCCCAGGGAAAATTGTGCTGTTTTTATCAAATGAAAGAAAAAATGAGAAAATACTGGTAAAAGCAATAGATATACACTCCATAAGTATATAATATAGTTTCTCTAAGCAGAATATATATTGTGTGGTATTCTTATTCACTGCTGGATGTTATTGAATACTTAATTAAAAAATGGGAAATTTTAAGACTGCTGTGAGTGAAAGGATTGTTTTATTCTTATAGTGAATTCACTTAAAGGAGGAGATAAAGAGAATATTGATTTTTTTAGATGGTTACTGCTTGGGTATTTATAACTGAACAAAGGGAAATATGATTTTTAGACTTTTTGTTTAAATTTACACAAGAGTCACAAAGATAGTATATAGAATTCACTATCTGCTTCACAAATCTTCTGCATACTTCTGGTGTACTTGTCAAAACTTAGAAACTGACATGGTACATGGATATTAACTATAGACTGTATAGTTATATAATATAACTATATTATAGTTATATAATATAATATTATTACCGGATTATTACCAGTTTGTCACTGTTTTTTTTTTCTTTTAATTCCCCATTTTAAATGCAGGATACCCTGTGTATTGGGCTTCCATGGTGACTCAGTGGTAAAGAATTCATCTCCCAACGCAGGAGACCTGGGTTCAGTCCTTGGCAGCCCACTCCAATATTCATGCCTGTGAAAATCCCATAGACCGAGGAGCCTGGTTGGCTGCAATACGTGGTGTTGCAANTTTCTTTTAATTCCCCATTTTAAATGCAGGGTACCCTGTGTATTGGGCTTCCCTGGTGACTCAGTGGTAAAGAATTCATCTCCCAACGCAGGAGACCTGGGTTCAGTCCTTGGCAGCCCACTCCAATATTCATGCCTGTGAAAATCCCATAGACCGAGGAGCCTGGTTGGCTGCAATACGTGGTGTTGCAAAAGAGTCAAACACAACTTAGTGACTAGACAACAACAACCCTGTGTATTCGGTCATCGTGTCTCTATGATTCTGTCTAATGTGTGACAGTCTCTCAGTTTTCCTCACCTCCCATGACCTTGACAGTTTTAAGGAGGACTGGGCAGTATTTCATAACCATTTGGGTTTGTCTGATATTTTTTCACAATCAGTTTGAGTTATGCACCACTGGAGAGGATACCACAGAAGCAATGTACTCTTTTCACTGTATCATATCAAAGAAACTAGTATCAACATGATTTATTACTGGTGATCCTAACCATAGTTACTTGGTTACAGTGCTCTCTGCCTGGATCCTCCACTNGAGGATACCACAGAAGCAATGTACTCTTTTCACTGTATCATATCAAAGAAACTAGTATCAACATGATTTATTACTGGTGATCCTAACCATAGTTACTTGGTTACAGTGCTCTCTGCCTGGATCCTCCACTGTAACATTACGATTTTTCCCTTTCCATAGTCTATTTGTTAGAGGTGAATCATTAAATCCAGTTCACGTTTAAGGGGAGAAGAATTAAACGCCATCCCTTCAGGGAGGAGTATCAGATAATTTGAAAATATATGTTAAAACCACTATGTACATGCTCAGTTGCTCAGTTGTGTCTGACTCTTTGTGATCCCACAGACTCTAAGCCTCCAGCTTTCTCTGTCCATGGATTTCCCAGACAAGAACACTGAAGTGGGTTGCCATTTCCTTCTCCAGGGTATCTTCCCAACCCAGGTATTGAACCTACATTTCCGGCATTGCAGGTGGATTCTTTACTGCTGAGCCACGGGGGAAAAGCCTAAAACCACCATACTAACATGAATATTGATCTCTGGTTCCTCTCCCTTTTCTAAATCCAACTTGAACTTCTGAAAGTTCCCG
>SJYW01024754.1:0-10243 GCA_006410735.1 Raphicerus campestris | reverse complement strand
GCACATCTGATCAAAATTCCTCACTTCCTACAGATGGTATCTGATCACTCTGGTCTGCTTTTCAGCAGGAATCCTGTTCAGTCAATTTAGTCAGAATTTCCCCAGACGTGACGGTGATGTTTCTTTTTAGTAAGTTTTCATACAAAGAACTATCTTCTCCTTGGCTACATACTCGCACTGCCTTTGATATATTGGGAATGGAGCACAGGAATACACTGGGGTTTCTTTTCCCTTAATTCAAGCGTCTTGAATAAAATCCTTCATAACCGTAGTATCGCTCTGGCTCTGGTCTTTGACAGGGAGGGAGTGTACAATGGTATTATCCAAAAGAGTTTGCTAGAGTGCTATTGTTTTGTGTGCTTGTTGGTTTTCTTTTGTCTTACCATAGCAATATATATGCTGTTAAAAAAAAATGTGGATTGCAAAATTATAGTAGTACATATCCATAATATAAAACTATTTAAAAATAAAATAAATAGAGTAAATTATTTAATAGTACACAGTGATACAAGTGGGGAAAAAAAGAATGAGAACGATTTTACTTTTAAATACTTTTGAAATTTTCAAAAGTCCTAAAATGGACTCACATTATTTTTCTTATTTAAAAATGTTTCATAAATCTATTGTAAAACTGTAATTCTGTGGAATTTTCACAGAACATTTTATGATTTTAAATACAAAGACTACAATAGACTGTTTTGAGGCCAAATAAGCACATATAATTGAACAAACTATTCTTGCATGTTTTTCATCAAGATTTCCTTTCATCCTGATTGTCAACAGAGACTATTAGAACCAGATAAAAATACAATAATATAACTTGTGCATAATCAAAAGACCCCATACTGAATATGAAATTCTGCTGGCTGAATTCTGGGTATGTGTGGGAGGACCCCAGAGACTGTCTGCAGGTAGCTTATTATGTTGCTATCTATTTAGAAGTCCAAGCTAATGGTGCATACTACTTTAATGAGTAAATGAAAACCTATATGAAATAAATGGTCCATCAAATGGGGGGAAAAAAAAGATACATTAACAGGTATTAATGCATCCTTAGTATTGAATGAAGCCAGTCTTGGATATATTTTTACAGCTTCTTGGAAACTCCCACAGGGAGCCAACTTTCTTGCATCATTCATTTTAACCTCTATATAGTGATAATCCATCATTATGAAAGCAAGCATCTGAAAAGACTGCAATAACTTCCTATAAAGTCTTGCCTATCATTCATTTAAATGATACATTTTGATACTGCTGATGACTGAATTGAAAAGAATTAAGAAGAAATAAATTTAAATTTGCTAGATGGTCAAGTTTTTTTTAACATTGCCATATTTTGACATTTGAATTGAAATGAATTAAATGGAATAATGCATTTTACTACATGTATATATGAATTATAAATCTCAAACCAGTTGTGCAAAATCAATATAACTTTTCCCATTTAAAATTGAAAACATCAAGACTTAAAAGGAATGAATGCCAGAATTGGCCACGGTCATACAGAAACAAAAGGATGATCTAATATTCCAATTTAAATCCATGTTTCTTAAATTTGTAAAATTTAGTTCCATTCTACATCTGCAAATGAGCAAATCATCAACCATTTCTCTTAAGATATAAGAAAAAAAAATGGATCACTGTAAGCCAAGCTCGGTGCTAAAGACTTAACATGAATTTTCTTATTGCTACCCTTATGGTAAGCTATTTGACATATCATATCCCTAAGGGAGGCGAGAAAGATACTGTTTCTATTTATTTCAACATCTCTGCCTATCTGGAAAAAAGTGAATGAAGGAATTAATATATGATATAGGTGAAGCCATTCAGTTCAGTTCAGTTACACTACTCAGTCATGTCCAATTCTGTGCAACCCCATGGACTGCAGCACAACAATCCTCCCTGTCCATCACCAACTCCTGCTGGAGTTTACTCAAACTCATGTCCATCAAGTCAGTGATGCCATCTAACCATCTCATCCTCTGTGGTCCCCTTCTCCTCCCACCTTCAATCTTTCCTAGCATCAGGGTCTTCTCAAATGAGTCAGTTCTTCCCATCAAGTGGTCAAAGTATTGGATTTTCAGCTTCAGCATCAGTTCTTCCAGTGAATATTCAGCACTAATTTCCTTTAGGATGGACTGATTGGATCTTTTTGCTGTCCAAGAAACTCTCAAGTCTTCTCCAGCACCACAGTTCAAAAGCATCTATTCTTTGGTGCCCAGCTTTCTTTATAGTCCAACTCTCACATCCATACATGACTAATGGAAAAACCATAGCTTTGACTAGATGGACCTTTGTTGGCAAAGTAATGTCTCTGCTTTTTAATATTCTGTGTAGGTAGATCATAACTTTTCTTCCAAGAGTCTTTTAATTTCATGGCTGCAATCATCGTCTGCAGTGATTTTGGAGACTTCCTCCCACACTCCCAAAAAAGTGTTTCACTGTTTCCCCATCTATTTGCCATGAAGTGATGGGACCAGATGCCATGATCTTAGTTTTCTGAATGTTGAGTTTTAAGTCAACTTTTTCACTCTACTCTTTCACATTCATCTAGAGGCTCTTTAGTTCTTCACTTTCTTCCATAAGAGTGGTGTCATCTGCATTTCTCCCGGCAAACTTGATTCCAGCTTGTGCTTCATCCAGTCCAGCGTTTCTCATGCTGTAATTTGCATATAAGTTAAATAAGCAGGGTGACAATATACAGCCTTGATGTACTCCTTCCTGATTTAGAACCAGTCTGTTGTACCATGTTCAGTTCTAACTGTTGCTTCTTGACCTGTATAAAGATTTCTCAAGAGGCAGGTCAAGTGGTCTGGTATTCCAACCTCTTGAAGAATTTCCCAGTTTGTGGTGATCCACACAGTCAAAGGCTTTGGCATAGTCAATAAAGCAGAAGCAGATGTTTTTCTGGAGCTTTCCTGCTTTTTTGATAATCCAGAGGATGTTGGCAATTTAATCTCTCATTCCTCTGCCTTTTCTAAATTCAGCTTGAACATCTGGATGTTCACAGTTCACATCCTGTTGAAGCCTGGCTAGGAGAATTTTGGGCATCACTTTGTTAGCATGTGAGATGAGTACAACTGTGTGGTTGTTTGAGCATTCTTTGGTATTGCCTTTCTTTGGGACTGGAATGAAAACTGACCTTTTCCAGGCCTGTGGCCACTGCTAAGTTTTCCAAATTTGCTAACATATTGAATGCAGCACTTTCAGAGCATCATCTTTTAAGATTTGAAATAGCTCACCTGGAATTCCATTATCTCCACTAGCTTTGTTCTAGTGGAGTTTCCTAAGAAACACTAGTGATGCTTCCTAAGGCCCACTTGACTTCACATTCCAGGATATCTGGCTCTAGGTGAGTGATCACACCATCATGGTTATCTGGGTCGTGAAGATCTTTTTTGTATTGTTTTTCTGTGTATTCTTGCCACCTCTTCTTAACATCTTCTGCTTCTGTTAAGTCCCTACCATTTCTGTCCTTTATTGTGCCCATCTTTCCATGAAAATTTCCCTTGGAATCTCTAATTTTCTTGAAGAGATCTTTAATCTTTCCCAGTCTATTATTTTCCTCTATTTCCTTGCATTGATCAATGAGGAAGGTTTTCTTATCTCTCCTTACTATTCTTTGGAACTCTGCATTCAGATGGGTATACCTTTCCTTTTCTCTTTGCCTTTCGCTTCTCTTTTATTCATAGCTGTTTGTACAGCCTCTTCAGACAACCATTTTGCCTTTTTCTTGGGGATGGTGTTAAGCACTGCCTCTTGTACAATGTCATGAACCTCCATCCATAGTTCTTCAGGCACTATGTCTATCAGATCTAATCCCTTCAATTTGTTTCTCACTTCCACTGTATAATCATAAGGGAATGATTTAGGTCATTCCTGAATGGTCTAGTGGTTTTCCCTACTTTCTTCCAGTTAAGCCTGAATTTGACGATAAGGAGTTCAAGATCTGAGCCACAGTCAGCTCCTGGTTTTGTTATTCCTGACTGTATAGTGCTTCTCTACCTTCAACTGCAAAGAATATAATAATCTGATTTCAGTATTGACTATCTGGTGATGTCCATGTGTAGTTGCTTCTTGTGTTGTTGGAAGAGGGTGTTTGCTATGACCAGTGTGTTCTCTTGGCAAAACTGTTAGCCTTTGCCCTGATTCATTTTGTTTTCCAAGGCCAAATTTGCCTGTTACTCCAGGTATTTCTGACTTCCTACTTTTGCATTCCTGTTCCATAAAATGAAAAGGACATCTCTTTTGGGTGTTAGTTCTAGAAGAGCTTGTGGGTCTTCATAGAACCGTTCAACTGCAGCTTCTTCAGCATTACTGGCTGGGGCATAGATGTGGATTATTGTGATACTGAATTGTTTCCCTTGGAAATGAACAGAGATTATTCTCTCGTTTTTGAGATTGCACCCAACACTGCATTTTGGACTCTTTTGTAGACTATGATGGCTACTGCATTTTTTCTAAGGTATTCTTGCCCATGGTAGTAAATATAATGGTCATCTGAGTTAAATTCACCCATTCCTGTATATTTTAGGTCACTGATTCCTAAAATGTCAATGCTCACTCTTGCCATCTCCTGTTTGACCACTTTTCAATTCACCTTGATTCATGGACCTCTCTTTACAGATTCCAGATTCCTATGCAAAATTGCTCCTTACACTGCAGTGCTGGAGTGGTAGCTGCACGGTGCTGCCCCAGCAAGAGGGTAGGAAAGGTGAAATTGCTGTTAGAATCAAACCCGTGCCCTCCAGAGACTCTCAGGGGGCTGAAACATACCTTGTGCCCACCAGGACCCAGAGTCCCCACAGAGCCTGAGACGGAACTGTGTTTGAGTGTCTCCTGTGGTGGTATGGGTCAGCAGTGGACTGCTGCAGGGGCAGGGGCTCTGGATAAAACAGACCTGGGTATGACATAAGCCCTTTTGGAGGAGGTCACCTTTAACTCCACCATAGGGACCCTAGAACTTACACAGGACTGGGGAAATAGACTCTTGGAGGACACAAACAAAAGCTTGTGCATGCTAGGACCCAAGAGAAAGGAGCAGTGACCCCACAAGAGACTGACCCAGACTTGCCAGTGAGTGTCCAGGAGTCTAGGTGGAGGCATGGGTGGGTGATGGCCTGCTGCAGGGTTGGGGGCTCTGAGTGTAGCAGTGCATGCATGGGACCTTTTGAAAGAGGTCACCATTATCTTCATTACCTCCACCATAGTTTGGCTTCAGGCGGGAACACAGCCCTGCCCTTCAACAGAAAATTGGATTAAAGATTTACTGAGCATGGCCCCACCCATCAGAACAAGACCCAGTTTCCCCCTCAGTCAGTCTCTCCCATCAGGAAGCTTCCATAAACCTCTTATCCTTTTCCATCAGAGGACAGACAGGATGAAAACCACAGTCATAGAAACTAACCAGTCTGAGCACATGGACCACAGCCTTGTCTAACTCAGTGAAACTATGAGCCATGCTGTGTAGGGCCACCCAAGATGGACGGGTCATGGTGGAGACTTCTAATAAAACATGGTCCACTGGAGAAGGAAATGGCAAACCACTTCAGTATTCTTGCCTTGAGAACCCCATGAATAGTATGAAAAGAATAAAAGATAGGACACTCAAAGATGAACTCCCCAGCTCAGTAGGTGAGGCCATTAACTCTTTTAATATCTGATTTAATCATAAGTTCCTTTTAGACTGAAGAAAAAAATAATATTTTAATTTTCTCTATAGTATGTATAATTATATCTTATATTGTTGGTACTGAACTAAGTGACTTTAGTAGTCCAGAAATGGGATAAACAAGAAACATAGGCTGTATTTCAGCAAAATGATCATGCTGATAAACGTTGCTCAGTGCCTATTTGTGTTTGGCAAAATAATGCATCTAAATTTTTATCCTAACACTAATTTATCCTTAATCTACTTCTCAACATCTAAAGACATGCTCTTCCTCCTATCAAGCAGTTTCCACACTCATTATTCATTTCTATTTGGAGAAATACAGTAACTTTGTCACCTTCCACACTTCACAGATCCTCTCTATCTGGAGTATCATTTTCCTTCCCTTTACCTAATATTGTTTGTTTTTTTTTTTTGAAACTCAGTCCAGTCTTCTTTATTTTTTTCTTAAAGTGTGTTCCCCTAGCATCTTACTCTATAATGGTCTTCGTTTAATGACTTACTTTTTCCTCTGTTCTATAATCCAACTGATGGCAGAGATCATAATTTGAGTTGATCATTCTTTCCCTAGTCATTAAAAATATTAAGAATGTACTAAATTACATTGAAGGCCTTATTGTAGTCTATAAAACAAACAACACAGTGGTAAACTTATTCACGTTTCATACATAATTGCTGCCAATATCCTTAGAGTATTTCTATGGGGTAATGAGTCATATTTTCCCCATGCAAATATTATTGTATTCTCCCCTAGATCCTTCAAAAAGCATATAGTCTTCTTATTACCTTGGTTTCAACCTAGTGAGATTTATGGCAAATTTCTGACCTGTAGAGCTATAAGAAAATAAATTGTTCTGCTTATGTTGCTAAGTATGTTGGTATTTATTATGGAAGTAATGGAAAACTAATACATTATCACAGTGTTTATTGTGTTATAATGTCTTCACTGATCTAACAACCAGATTGTTAGCTTCTAGAAAGTAAACTTGGACACACAACTTTTTTCTACAGTGATCATGAATTAAGTATTAAGTTTTGACTATAAGGAAATTTGCATGCTTTCTGATATAACATTAACACTTAAATCTCACCTAAAATTCTTGCTATTCCAGCATTTAAGAATATCTCCAGTGGTTGAAAAGTCATCATCTATGGAATATGGTTAGTGTTTAGAAAACCACCATGGCAATTATAAGTCAGGAAGTGGCCATAAATCAAAATAAAGAAAATTTTTTAATTCTACTCATGGGTAAATGACCTAATTTTGCTATTTAGAATAAGTTGAATTACTTTTNTCCTCTGTCCATGGGATTTTCCAGGCAAGAATACTGGAGTGGGTTGCCATTTCCTTCTCCAGTGGATCTTCCCAACCCAGGGATCGAACCCAGGTCTCCAGCATTGTAAGCAGATGCTTTTACCATCTCTATCACAATAATAAACTCTGGATTTTTTTAGAGGCTCTTTGTGGTCCGAGTTGTGTAGCTTAGAAGCCACAATAATATCAGTACCTAGAATTTTTCATATGTAATTGGTTCTTAATCAGTTCAGTTCAGTTCAGTCACTCAGTTGTGTCAGACTCTTTGGGGCCTCATGAACTGCAACACGCCAGGCCTCCCTGTCCATCACCAACTCCCAGAGTCTATTTCCATTGTGTTGGTGATGCCATCCAACCATCTCATTCTCTGTATCCCCTTCTCCTCCTGCCCTCAATCTTTCCCAGCATCAGGGTCTTTTCAAATGAGTCAGCTCTCCGCATCAGGTGACCAAAGTATTGGAGTTTCAGCTGCAACATCAGTCCCTCCAATAAACACCCAGGACTGATCTCCTTTAGGGTGGACTGATTGGATCTCTTTGCAGTCCAAGGGTCTCTCAAGAGTCCTCTCCAGCACCACAGTTCAAAAGCATCAATTCTTCAGTGCTCAGCTTTCTTTATAGTCCAACTCTCACATCCATACATGACTACTGGAAAAACCATAGCCTTGACTATGTTCTTAATAATAGTGGTTGAATACAAATTAAGAACTTCATAGCACCTGGATTTTTAAAGTCAAAAGTAGTATAGGTATTTGGGTCTGAATTTCATCATCTGAAAATGGGATCCAAGTATCAGCTGAAGGGTATATCTAAGAATGCATAGATAAATCAGTGCGCATACTAAATGCATCATCTTTCTTCACCTATCTAGTCATCTCTTCTACTCCTGCTTCAAATAAAAGCATACTATTTATCATCAGTCTTTTGTTCTTTCTCCAAAACTACATTTCATATGGCTTCTTTTTTGTTTGGCCCATTGCAAGCCTGGGCAGAAGATCAGATGGAGGTAGGAGATTCATGTTGGGTTCAGTTCAGTTCAGTTCAGTTCAGTTGCTCAGTCGTGTCTGACTCTTTGTGACCCCATGAATCGCGGCACACCAGGCCTCCCTGTCCATCACAATTTCCTGGAGTTCACTCAGACTCACGTCCATCGAGTCAGTGATGCCATCCAGCCATCTCATCCTCAGTCATCCCCTTCTCCTCCTGCCCCCAATCCCTCTCAGCATCAGAGTCTTTTCCAGTGAGTCAACTCTTCCCATGAGGTGGCCAAAGGACTGGAGTTTCAGCTTTAGCATCATTCCTTCCAAAGAACACCCAGGACTGATCTCCTTCAGAATGGACTGGTTGGATCTCCTTGCAGTCCAAGGGACTCTCAAGAGTCTTCTCCAACACCACAGTTCAAAAGTATCAATTCTTCAGTGCTCAGCTTTCTTCACAGTCCAACTCTCACATCCATACATGACCACTGGAAAACCATAGCCTTGACTAGATGGACCTTTGTTGGCAAAGTAATGTCTCTGCTTTTGAATATGCCATCTAGGTTGGTCATAACTTTCCTTCCAAGGAGTAAGCGTCTTTTAATTTCATGGCTGCAGTCACCATCCTCAGTGATCTTGGAGCCCCAAAAAATAAAGTCTGACACTATTTCCACTGTTTCCCCATCTATTTACCCTGAAGTGATACTGTTGTACAATAAATAATTTGCCTGATCTTTACCTGAAGTTCCTAGGAGGAGACTTCTAAAACCATGGACTATTTATGGTAGGCCCTTGTGACCACAGCTGAGTTTATGCCAATAAACTAACTCATGGTGGGCCCTTAGAAAGGTGGATTTCTACATAGTCCAGATGTAGGGTGGCCTCACTGGAAAGATCAGCCATCTAATTCAAGGGTGGAATCTTTGAGCTGAGTAATATCAGCCTGATCCCCCATCCTCCCTGAAGGCAAGGAAGATTGGAGATTAAATTCAATCATATGGCCAATTATTCAAAGACAAATAAAACCCTGGCCATCTGAAGCTAGGGAGAGCTTCCATCTGAAGTTGGAGGAATTCCTGGAACATATGTTTGGGGGGTGATGAGTCTTGGATCCACAGGGTTAGGACATGATGTTTAGGACCCTCTCAGAGATTCCTTCCTTTTTTGATTTTTTAGTGTGGCTCTCATTTGTATCTTTCATAATAATACTATAATCATAAGTGGAGAACTTCCTGAATCTTTGAATTACTTCAGTGCATTGTCAAAGCTGACTGTTTAGTGGGATCCTCCTAATTTTCAGCTTGCTGATCAGAGTGTGGGTGGCCTGGGAACAACAGAACACATGGCTGGTTCTCATGTGAAGGCACCGTGTTTTCTCCCTGCAGAGTCTGTCCTAAATCCGGGTACTTAGTGTTACAATTACAGTGCAGTATGGCAGATACTTAACTGTTATTCTTTGTCCATATATTCACATATTCTTGCACTGTTTGCATGTGTCTATCCTTAGCTTACGTGTGTTTTGACTTTTAATGGATAGCATCTATAACTTTCCATGGACGACTATCCTAAGAATAATACAGCTACTTTGATTAATATGATAGGTCAATTATAAGCCCCAAAATTCATATATGGGAGCTCTAACCCTTAGCACCTTAGAATGTGACTGTATCTGGATAAAGGACCTTTGAAGAGGTGATTAAGTTAAAATGAGGCCACCAATGTTGGTCTTAATTCAATCTGAAAGGTGTCCTCACAGTAAGAGAAAATTTAGACATGTGAAGAAACACCAGGGATGCTCACACACAGAGGTAAGACCACGTGAGGACACAGGAAGAAAATGGCCTTCTGCAAGCCAAGGAGAGTGGTCTCAGGAAAAATAAACAACAACAACAACAAAAAAAAAAACCCTGCCAACACCTTACTCTTGGAATTTAGCTTCTGAAATTATGAGAAGATACATTACTGTAACTTGAGTCTCCCAGTGGTATTTGTTATGGCAGCCCTGGGAAATTCATACAACCATATGTGCTGAAAAGTGGGGAAAACTTACAAATGCAGGTGCTTATCGTTGATGCCTAATTAATGTTCAACTAGTTCAGAAATTGGAAAGCTCAGTTATTTTGTCCTGGGACAGTAAAAACTTTGAGGCATAGTATATAGACCATACTCCCCCACCAGGTCTGCTGAAGCTTTAACTTTGCTTGAGGTAGTACTCTTGTTTGTCTTCTTTCCCTCACATTATTGCTTTCTTCTGGGGGCATTTTGTTAATAAATCATTTAA
>SJYW01024753.1:0-35030 GCA_006410735.1 Raphicerus campestris | reverse complement strand
TCTTGGGGGAAATCAGCACTTCCAGTTTGGACCTCGAGAGGCTCCTTCATTCCCTGTTGTGACCTAGGAAGTTCCCCATCCCTACCGTTCCCACTCAAGAGGAACCCCGAGGGATCCACCGCAACTCAAGAGGAGCCCCGTTTTCCCCTGCTGAGCTCCAAATGAGTGGCCCTTTCCCTGCTTCATCAGGAAAGGTTTTCTGGCACTCCTCTCACATCCCAAGAAGTGGCCTAGCATCAGAAGAGTCGGGAGGAGCCTCAGGTTTCCGTCCACCACTCCTAAGGTCCCCAAATGCCTCGTCCACTCCAGATGAACATGACTGCCCTGCACTGTCTCGNAGAAGTGGCCTAGCATCAGAAGAGTCGGGAGGAGCCTCAGGTTTCCGTCCACCACTCCTAAGGTCCCCAAATGCCTCGTCCACTCCAGATGAACATGACTGCCCTGCACTGTCTCGACTGTCACCCCTAGGCTCGACTCTCAACACACTGGCACGAGGGACATCCCTGGAATACCTCGATGGCAAGCCACAGATCCCTGTGTCTGCTTTATGGGGAGCCGGACACTGCCCCTGCAGTTGGGGAAGAAAGAGGCCGTGCAAGTCTCCAGGCTAGAAGAGTCCTGACGCCCCTGTTGGGGCTCCAGATTAACCTCAAGACCTATGAAAGCATGAACGAGGAAATCTCAGCCTCTGATCTCAGCACCAGATGAGGACTGAGGACCCGGCTATGACTGGGGAGGAATCCCCAGAGACGCCTGGCAACTCGCGTTGAGAATGGACTCTCCTGAGGATACAGGGGTGGGTCCCTGGGGTTTCGGTTGTAATTCAAGAGGACCCCACCGCAACTCGAGAAAAACTGGAAGCTTCTCCCTTGCAGGCTGGTGTGGCCCTTGTCCGCAATGGCATCTCAGGGGAATTTACACCATCCATTGTGGACCTCGAAAGGCTACTTCACATCCTTGCTGAGAACCAAGAAATTCTCCGCCCCACCCTTCCCCACTCGAGAGGAACCCCAACGGTCCCGACAAGACTCAAGAGGATCCGCATTTTCCCCTCTTGAGCTCCAGATGAGGGGCCCATTCCCTGCTCCGTCAGGAAAGGTTTTGCGGTGTTCCCCTCACATCCCAGGAGGCACTGCTCACACCTGGAAAGTCGAGAGGAGTCTCACAGGTTGGACCACCATTCCCCAAGACCCCCAAATACCTCGTCTACTTTAGATGAACCTGACTGCCTTGCACTGCCTCGACTGTAACCCTGAGGCTCCACTCCGGCACACTGGCACGTGTTACAGCCCTAGGGTACCTCGATCCCAAGCCATAGATCCCTGTATAAGCTCGACAGGGACCCGGACACTGTTACTGCAGTTGGGAAGGAAAGCGGCCATGCACGTCTCCAGTCAAGACGAGGCCTGACTCCCCACTGCGGGCTCCAGGGGAAGCCCAATAAAAATCTCAACACGAGGGAACCAATCTCAGGCTGCAGCCTCACCACCAGAAGGGGATTGAGGGCTTGGCGCCACTGGGGAGGAATCCCCAGATGGGCCTCGACCCTGGCATGGAGACTGGCCTACCCAGGGGCCACAAGGGCGGATCATTGTTGTTTCCGTCGTATCTCGAGAGGACTCCGCTGGGACTCGAGAAAAACCAGAAGCTTCTCTCCTGCAAGTAGGGTGAGTCCCTTGTCCACTGCAGCATCTCGGGGGAAATCAGGCCTTTCCTCGTGGACCTCGAAAGGCTCCTTCATACCCTTGTTGTGACCTAGGAATTTCCGCGCCCCAACCCTTCCCACTCGAGAGGAACCCCGAGGGTTCCACCGCAACTCAAGAGGAACCCCGAGGGTTCCACCGCGACTCAAGAGGAACCCCGTTTTCCCCGGCTGAGCTCGAGATGACAGGCCATTTCCCTGCTCCATCGGGAAAGGTTTTCAGGTGCTACCCTCGCATGGAAAGAGGTGGCCTCGCATCAGGAGAGTTGGGAGGAGCCTCAGGTGTCCGACCACCACTCCTCAAGATCCCCAAATGCCTCGTCCACTCCAGATGAACATGACTGCCCTGCACCCCGAGTCTCGACTCCCAACACACTGGCACGTGAGACAGCCTTGGAGTACCTCGATGGCAAGCCACAGGTCCCTGTGTCCGCTTTACGGGGAGCTGGACACTGCCGCTCCAGTTGGGGAAGAAAGAGGAAGTGCAGGTCTTCAGGCTAGAAGAGGCCTGACTCCCCTTTGGGGGCTCCATAGTAATGTCAAGGCCCTTGAAAGCATGAGCGAGGAAATCTCAGGCTCCGACGTCAGCACCAGATGAGGGCTGAGGACCCGGCCATGACTGGGGAGGAATCCCCAGAGGCGCCTCTAAACTCACACTGAGAATGGCCTCTCCTGAGGATACAGGGGCTAGTCCCTGGTGTCCCCATCGTAACTCGAGAGGATCCGGCCGCAACTCGAGAAAAACCAGAAGCTTCTCCCCTGCAGGCGTGGTGTGGCCCTTGTCCACAATGGNCGTCAGCACCAGATGAGGGCTGAGGACCCGGCCATGACTGGGGAGGAATCCCCAGAGGCGCCTCTAAACTCACACGGAGAATGGCCTCTCCTGAGGATACAGGGGCTAGTCCCTGGTGTCCCCATCGTAACTCGAGAGGATCCAGCCGCAACTCGAGAAAAACCAGAAGCTTCTCCCCTGCAGGCGTGGTGTGGCCCTTGTCCACAATGACATCACAGGGGAATTCACCCCATCCCTTGTGGACCTAGTGAGGCTCCTTCACACCCTTTCTGTGACCCAAGAAGTACAACGCCCCACCCGTCCTCACTCGAGAGGAACCTCAAGTGGCCTTCCAAGACTCAAGAGGAGTCCTGTTTTCCCCTGCTGAGCTCCACATGAGGGGCCCTTTCCCTGCTCCGTCAGGGAAAGGTTTCACGCTGTTCCCCTCGCATCCCAAGAGGAGTTGCTCGCACCTGGAAAGTCAGGAAAAGTCTCACATTCGGGCTACCATTCCCCAAGGCTCCCAAATGACTCATCCAATTCAGATGAACCTGACTGTCCTGCACTGCCTCGACTGTATCCCCGAGGCTCGACTCAGCACACTGGTACTTGTGACAGTCCAATGGGACCACGAGGGCAAGCCATAGATCCCTGTATCTGCTCGACATGGACCCGGACACTGTTACGGCAGTTGGGAACGAAAGCGACTGTGCATGTCCCCAGGCGAGACGAGGCCTGACTCCCCTATGGGGGCTCCATGGGAACCCCAAGACCTATGTCAGCATGGGCGAGGCAAGCACAGGCTCTGGCCTCAGAATCAGACGAGGACTGAGGACCTGACTACCTCTCGGGAGGAATCCCCACAGGTGGCTCGCAACTCGCATGGAGACTGGTCTCTTCTGAGGTCACAGCAGCGGGTCCATGGGGTTCTTGTCGTAATTAGAGTGGACCCCTCCACAACTCGAGAAAAACCAGAAGCTTCTCCCCTGCATGGTGGGTGAGTCCCTTCTCCGCTGCAGCATCTTGTGGGAAATCCCCGCTTCTCTCTTGGACCTCCAAAGGCTCCTTCATACCCTTGTTGTGACCTAGGAAGTAACCCGCCACAACCGTCCCCACTCCAGAGGAACATCGAGGGTCCCACTGCCACTCAAGAGGAGCCCCGTTTTCCCCTGCTGAGCTCCAGATGAGGGGCCCTTTCCCTGCTCCATTGGGAAAGATTTTCAGGCGCTCCCCTCACATCCCAAGAGGGGGCCTTGCATCAGGAATGTCTTGAGGAGCCTCAGGTGGCCAAACACCACTCTACAAGACCCCCAATTGCCTCGTCCACTCTAGATGAACATGACTGCCCTGCACTGTCTCAACTCTCACCCCACAGCTCGACTGGATTACCTCAATGGCAAGCCACAAATCCGTGTGTCCGCTTTATGGGGAGCCGGACACTGTCGCTGCAGTTGGGGAAGAAAGAGGAAGTGCAAGCCTCCAGGTGAGAAGAGGCCTGACTCCCCTGTGGGGTCTCCAGGGGAACCCCAAGTCCTATGTCAGCATGGGCAAGGCAAGCATAGGCTCTAGCCTCAGCATCAGACGAGGACTGAAGACCCGGAGACATCTCGAGAGGAATCCCCACAGGTGCCTCACAACTCGAATGGAGACTGGCCCCTCCGGAGGCCACAACACCGGGTCCCTGGGGTCCCCGTTGCAACTCGAGAAAAACCGTATGTTTCTCTCCTGCAGGAAGGGTGAGACCCTTGTTTGCTGCAGCTTCTCGGGGGAAATCATCCTTTCCTCTTGGACCTCGAAAGGCTTGTTCATACCCTTGTTGTGACCTAGGTAGTTCCCGCCCCAACCGTCCCCACTCGAGGGGAACACCGAGGGTCCCGCCGCGATTCAAGAGGAGCCCCATTTTCCCCTGCTGAGCTCCATATGAGGGGCCCTTTCCCTGCTCCATCGGGAAAGGTTTTCCGGTGCTCTCCTCGCATCCCAAATGGTGGCCTCGAATCAGGAGAGTTGGGAGGTTCCTCAGGAGTCCGACCACCGCTCCCCAAGATCCCCAAATGCCTCGTCCACTCCAGATGAACATGACTGCCCTGCATTGTCTTGACTGTCACCCCGAGGCTCGACTCCCAACACACTGGCACTTGAGACAGCCCTCGAGTACCTCGATGGCAAGCCACAGATCCCGGTGTCCGCTTTACGGGGAGCTGGACACTGCCTCTGCAGTTGGGGAACAAAGAAGCCTTACAAGTCTCCAGGTGAAAAGAGGCTTGACTCCCCTCTCCGGCTCCAGGGCAAGCCCAATACAAATGTCAGCAGGGGCGAGGCAATCTCAGGCTGCAACCTCAGCACCAGGAGGGGACTGAGGACACGGGATGACTAGGGAGAAATCCCCAGAGGCGTCTCGCAACTCGCACTGAGAATGGCCTCTCCTGCGGATACAGGGGCGGGTCGCTGGGTTCCCGGTAGTAACTCGAGAGGACCCCTCCGCAACTGGAGATAAACTGGAAGCTTCTCCCTGCAGGCTTGGTGTGGCCCTTGTCCACAAGGGATATTTCAGGGGAATTCACCGGGTCCCTCATGGACCTGGAAAGGGTACTTCACTTCTTTGCTGTGACCCAAGAAGTTGCCCGCCCCACCCGGCCCCACTCCAGAGGAATCTCAAGGGTCCCGCCAAGACTCAAGAGGAGCCCCGTTTTCCACTGCTGAGCTCCAGTTGGTGGGCCCTTTCCCTGCTCCTTCAGGAAAGGTTTCGCAGGGTTCCCCTCGCATCCCAAAAGGAGGTGCTTGCACCTGGAATATTGGGAGGAGTCTCAAAGCTTAGGCCACCATTCCCAAAGACCCCCAAATGCCTAGTCCACTTCAGATGAACCTGACTGCCCTGCACTGCCTTGACTCTAACCCCGAGGCTCGACTCCAGCACACTAGCACTTGTGACAGCCCTAGGGTACCTCCAGCACAAGCCATAGATCCCTGTATCTGCTCAAAAGTGACCCAGACACTGTTACTGTAGTTGGGAAAGAAAGCGGCCGTGCACATCTCCAGTGGAGACGAGGTCTGACTCCCCGCTGCGGGCTCCAGGGGAAGCCCAATACATATGTCAGCACGGGCGAGGCAATCTCAGACTGCAGTCTGAGCACCCGAATGGGACTGAGGACTTGGCGACACTGGGGAGGAATCCCCAGATGTGCCTCGCCCCGGCAAGGAGACTGGCCTACCCTGGGGCCACAGGGGCGTATACCTGTGATCCACGTTGTAACTCGAGGGGACCACACTGCAACTAGTAAAAAACCAGAAGCTTCACCTTTGCAGGCAGAGTGAGGCCCTTGTCCGCTGCAGCATCCGGCGGGAAATCACCCATTCCCTCTTGGACCTTGAAATCCTCTTTCACACCCTTGCTGTGACACAAGAAGTTCCCTGCCCCTCACGTCCCCACTCGAGAGGACCACCGAGGATCCTGCCACGACTCAAGAGAAGCTCCATTTTCCCATGCTCAGCTCCAGATGAGGGACCCTTTTCCTGCTCCATTGTGAAAAGTTTCTCCGCTCTCCCCTGGCAACCCAAGAGGAGGCACTCACACCAGGGGAGTCCAGAGAAGCCTCAGGCATCGGGTCACATTTCTGCACGTCCCCCAAATGCCTAGTCTACTCCAGATGAATCTGACTGTCCTGCAATGCCTTGACTGTAACCCGNCCTCTAAACTCACACTGAGAATGGCCTCTCCTGAGGATACAGGGGCTAGTCCCTGGTGTCCCCATCGTAACTCGAGAGGATCCGGCCGCAACTCGAGAAAAACCAGAAGCTTCTCCCCTGCAGGCGTGGTGTGGCCCTTGTCCACAATGGCATCACAGGGGAATTCACCCCATCCCTTGTGGACCTAGTGAGGCTCCTTCACACCCTTTCTGTGACCCAAGAAGTACAACGCCCCACCCGTCCTCACTCGAGAGGAACCTCAAGTGGCCTGCCAAGACTCAAGAGGAGTCCTGTTTTCCCCTGCTGAGCTCCACATGAGGGGCCCTTTCCCTGCTCCGTCAGGGAAAGGTTTCACGCTGTTCCCCTCGCATCCCAAGAGGAGTTGCTCGCACCTGGAAAGTCGGGAAAAGTCTCACATTCGGGCTACCATTCCCCAAGGCTCCCAAATGACTCATCCAATTCAGATGAACCTGACTGTCCTGCACTGCCTCGACTGTATCCCCGAGGCTCGACTCAGCACACTGGTACTTGTGACAGTCCAATGGGACCACGAGGGCAAGCCATAGATCCCTGTATCTGCTCGACATGGACCCGGACACTGTTACGGCAGTTGGGAACGAAAGCGACTGTGCATGTCCCCAGGCGAGACGAGGCCTGACTCCCCTATGGGGGCTCCATGGGAACCCCAAGACCTATGTCAGCATGGGCGAGGCAAGCACAGGCTCTGGCCTCAGAATCAGACGAGGACTGAGGACCTGACTACCTCTCGGGAGGAATCCCCACAGGTGGCTCGCAACTCGCATGGAGACTGGTCTCTTCTGAGGTCACAGCAGCGGGTCCATGGGGTTCTTGTCGTAATTAGAGTGGACCCCTCCACAACTCGAGAAAAACCAGAAGCTTCTCCCCTGCATGGTGGGTGAGTCCCTTCTCCGCTGCAGCATCTTGTGGGAAATCCCCGCTTCTCTCTTGGACCTCCAAAGGCTCCTTCATACCCTTGTTGTGACCTAGGAAGTAACCCGCCACAACCGTCCCCACTCCAGAGGAACATCGAGGGTCCCACTGCCACTCAAGAGGAGCCCCGTTTTCCCCTGCTGAGCTCCAGATGAGGGGCCCTTTCCCTGCTCCACAGGGAAAGATTTTCAGGCGCTCCCCTCACATCCCAAGAGGGGGCCTTGCATCAGGAATGTCTTGAGGAGCCTCAGGTGGCCAAACACCACTCTACAAGACCCCCAATTGCCTCGTCCACTCTAGATGAACATGACTGCCCTGCACTGTCTCAACTGTCACCCCACAGCTCGACTGGATTACCTCAATGGCAAGCCACAAATCCGTGTGTCTGCTTTATGGGGAGCCGGACACTGTCGCTGCAGTTGGGGAAGAAAGAGGAAGTGCAAGCCTCCAGGCGAGAAGAGGCCTGACTCCCCTGTGGGGTCTCCAGGGGAACCCCAAGTCCTATGTCAGCATGGGCAAGGCAAGCATAGGCTCTAGCCTCAGCATCAGACGAGGACTGAAGACCCGGAGACATCTCGAGAGGAATCCCCACAGGTGCCTCACAACTCGAATGGAGACTGGCCCCTCCGGAGGCCACAACACCGGGTCCCTGGGGTCCCCGTTGCAACTCGAGAAAAACCGTATGTTTCTCTCCTGCAGGAAGGGTGAGACCCTTGTTTGCTGCAGCTTCTCGGGGGAAATCATCCTTTCCTCTTGGACCTCGAAAGGCTTGTTCATACCCTTGTTGTGACCTAGGTAGTTCCCGCCCCAACCGTCCCCACTCGAGGGGAACACCGAGGGTCCCGCCGCGATTCAAGAGGAGCCCCATTTTCCCCTGCTGAGCTCCATATGAGGGGCCCTTTCCCTGCTCCATCGGGAAAGGTTTTCCGGTGCTCTCCTCGCATCCCAAATGGTGGCCTCGAATCAGGAGAGTTGGGAGGTTCCTCAGGAGTCCGACCACCGCTCCCCAAGATCCCCAAATGCCTCGTCCACTCCAGATGAACATGACTGCCCTGCATTGTCTTGACTGTCACCCCGAGGCTCGACTCCCAACACACTGGCACTTGAGACAGCCCTCGAGTACCTCGATGGCAAGCCACAGATCCCGGTGTCCGCTTTACGGGGAGCTGGACACTGCCTCTGCAGTTGGGGAACAAAGAAGCCTTACAAGTCTCCAGGTGAAAAGAGGCTTGACTCCCCTCTCCGGCTCCAGGGCAAGCCCAATACAAATGTCAGCAGGGGCGAGGCAATCTCAGGCTGCAACCTCAGCACCAGGAGGGGACTGAGGACACGGGATGACTAGGGAGAAATCCCCAGAGGCGTCTCGCAACTCGCACTGAGAATGGCCTCTCCTGCGGATACAGGGGCGGGTCGCTGGGTTCCCGGTAGTAACTCGAGAGGACCCCTCCGCAACTGGAGATAAACTGGAAGCTTCTCCCTGCAGGCTTGGTGTGGCCCTTGTCCACAAGGGATATTTCAGGGGAATTCACCGGGTCCCTCATGGACCTGGAAAGGGTACTTCACTTCTTTGCTGTGACCCAAGAAGTTGCCCGCCCCACCCGGCCCCACTCCAGAGGAATCTCAAGGGTCCCACCAAGACTCAAGAGGAGCCCCGTTTTCCACTGCTGAGCTCCAGTTGGTGGGCCCTTTCCCTGCTCCTTCAGGAAAGGTTTCGCAGGGTTCCCCTCGCATCCCAAAAGGAGGTGCTTGCACCTGGAATATTGGGAGGAGTCTCAAAGCTTAGGCCACCATTCCCAAAGACCCCCAAATGCCTAGTCCACTTCAGATGAACCTGACTGCCCTGCACTGCCTTGACTCTAACCCCGAGGCTCGACTCCAGCACACTAGCACTTGTGACAGCCCTAGGGTACCTCCAGCACAAGCCATAGATCCCTGTATCTGCTCAAAAGTGACCCAGACACTGTTACTGTAGTTGGGAAAGAAAGCGGCCGTGCACATCTCCAGTGGAGACGAGGTCTGACTCCCCGCTGCAGGCTCCAGGGGAAGCCCAATACATATGTCAGCACGGGCGAGGCAATCTCAGACTGCAGTCTGAGCACCCGAATGGGACTGAGGACTTGGCGACACTGGGGAGGAATCCCCAGATGTGCCTCGCCCCGGCAAGGAGACTGGCCTACCCTGGGGCCACAGGGGCGTATACCTGTGATCCACGTTGTAACTCGAGGGGACCACACTGCAACTAGTAAAAAACCAGAAGCTTCACCTTTGCAGGCAGAGTGAGGCCCTTGTCCGCTGCAGCATCTGGCGGGAAATCACCCATTCCCTCTTGGACCTTGAAATCCTCTTTCACACCCTTGCTGTGACACAAGAAGTTCCCTGCCCCTCACGTCCCCACTCGAGAGGACCACCGAGGATCCTGCCACGACTCAAGAGAAGCTCCATTTTCCCATGCTCAGCTCCAGATGAGGGACCCTTTTCCTGCTCCATTGTGAAAAGTTTCTCCGCTCTCCCCTGGCAACCCAAGAGGAGGCACTCACACCAGGGGAGTCCAGAGAAGCCTCAGGCATCGGGTCACATTTCTGCACGTCCCCCAAATGCCTAGTCTACTCCAGATGAATCTGACTGTCCTGCAATGCCTTGACTGTAACCCGATGCTCGACGCTGGCACACTGGCAAGAGTGATAGCCCTGGGTACCTCGAGGTCAAGCCACTGATCCCTGTATCCGCTTGACAGGGACCTGGACACTGTTGCGGCAGGTGGGGAGGAAACGGTTGTGCACTTTTCCAGTCGAGATGAGGGCTGAATCATCTATGAGGGCTCCAGGGGAACCCCAAGACCTACGTCAGCATTGCTGAGGCAAGCACAGGCTCTGGCCTCAACATCAGAAGAGGACTGAGGACCCGAAGACGTCTTGGGAGGAATTCACACTTGTGCCTCGCAACTCGCATGGAGACTGGCCTTTCCGGTGGCCACAGTGGCGGGACCCTTGGGTCCCCTTCGTATCTCGAGAGGACGCCGCCACAACTCGAAAAAATCCAGAAGTTTCTCCCCTGCAGGGAGGGTGAGTGCCTTGTCCACTGGGACATCTCCGGGGAAATCACCCCTTCCCTCTTGGACCTCGAATGTCTCCTTCATTCCCTTGTTGTGATCTAGGAAGTTCCCCGCCCCAACCATCCCCACTCGAGAGGAATCCCCAGGGTCCTGCCACGACTCAAAAGGAGCCCCTTTTACCCCTGCTGAGCTCCAGATGATTAGCCCGTTCCCTGCTCCATCGGGAAAGGATTTCAGGCGCTCCCCTCGCTTCCCAAGAGGTGGCCTCGCATCAGGAGAGTCGGGAGGAGACTCAGGTGTCGGACCGCCACTCTCCAAGATTCCCAAAGGCCTACTCCACTCCAGATGAACATGACTGCCCTGCACTGTCTCGACTGTCACCCCGAGACTGGACTCCCAACACACTGGCACGTGAGACAGCCCTGGAGTACCTCGATGGCAAGCCACAGATACCTGTGTCCACTTTACAGGGAGCTGGACACTGCCGCTGCACTTGGGGAAGAAAGAGGCCGAGCAAGTTTCCAGGCAAGAAGAGGCCTGGCTTCCCTTGGGGGCTCCAGAGTAACCTGAAGACTTATGAAATCATGAGCGTGGAAATCTAATGCTCCGACCTCAGCACCATACCAGGACTGAGGACCCAGCGATGACTGGGGAGGAATCCCCAGAGGCACATCACAACTCGCACTGAGAATGGCCTCTCCTGAGGATACAGGGGCGTGTCCCTGGGGTCCCCGTCATAACTCGAGAGGACCCTACTGCAACTCAAGAAAAACCAGAAGCTTCTCCCCTGCAGTCGCGGTGTGGCCCTTGTCTGCAACGACATCTCAGGGGAATTCACCCCATCCCTCGTGGACCTCAAAAGTCTTCACACAGTTGCTGTGACCCAAGAAGTTCCTCGCCTCACACGTCCCCACTCGAGAGGAACCCCAAGGGTCCCGCCAAGACTCAAAAGGAGAGCCGTATGCCCCTGCTGAGCTCCAGATGACGGGCCCTTTCCCTGATCCGTCAGGAAAGGTTTTGTGGTGTTCCCCTCGCATCCCAAGAGGAGGTGCTCTCACCTGGAAAGTCAGGAGGAGTCTCACAGGTTGGGCCACCATTCCCCAAGACCCCCAAATGCCTCGTCCACTCCAGGTGAGCATGTCTGCCCTGCACTGTCTCGACTGTTACCCTGAGGCTCGACTCCCAACAGAGTTGCATTTGAGACAGCCCTGGAGTACCTCGAGGACAAACCACAGATCCCTGTATTGGCTTTACGGGGAGCAGGACACTGCCGCTGCAGTTGGGGAAGAAAGAGGCCATGCACTTCCCCAGGCGAGAAGAGGCCTGACTCCTCTGTGGGGGTTCCAGAGTAACCTCAAGACCTATGAAAGCATGTGCGAGGAAATCTCAGGTCCAACCTCAGCACCAGATGAGGACTGAGGACCCGGCGATGACTGGGGAGGAATCCCCAGAGGCGCCTGGCAACTCGCACTGAGAATGGCCTCTCCTGAGGATACATGGGCGGGTCCCTGGGGTCCCCATCGTAACTCGAAAGGACCCCGCCACAACTAGAGAAAACCCGAATCTTCTCACGTGCAGGCATGGTATGGCCCATCTCTGCAACGGCATCTCAGGGGAATAAACCCATCCCTCGTAGACCTCGAAAGGCTCCTTCACACCGTTGTTATGACCCAAAAATTTACAGCCCCACCCGTCCCCAATCGAGAGGAAACCCAAGGGTCCCGCCAAGACTCAAGAGGAGCGCCATATTCCCCTGATGAGCTCCAGATGACAGGCCCTTTCCCTGTTCCTTCGGGAAAGCTTTTGCGGTTTTTCCCTCACATCCCAAGAGGAGGTGCTCCTACCTGGAAAGTCGGGACGAGTCTCACAGTTTGGGCTACCAATCCCCAAGACCCCCAAATGTCTCGTCCATTTCAGATTAACCTAACTGCCCTGCACTACCTCGACTGTAACCTTGAGGCACGACTACGGCACACTGGCACATGTGACAGCCCTAGGGTACCTCAAGCCAAGCCTTAGATCCCTGTATCTGCTCAACATGGATCCGGACACTGTTACTGCAGTTGGGAAGGAAAGCGGCCATGCATGTCTCCGGTTGAGACGAGGCCTGACTCCCCTCTGCGGGCTCCAGGGGAAGCCCAATACAAATGTCAGCATGGGGGAAGCAATCTCAGGCTGCAGCCTCAGCACCAGGTGGGGACTGAGGACATGGCGCCACTGGGAAGAAATCCCCAGATGTGCCTCACCCCTAGCACGGAGACTGGCCTATCCTGGGGCCACAGGGGCGGATCCCTGTGGTCCCCGTCGTAACTCTAGAGGGCCCCGCCGCAACTCGAGAAACACCAGAAGCTTCATCCTTGCAGGCGGAATGATGCCCTGGTCTGCTGCAGCGTTCCAGGGGAAATCATCCGTTACATTTTGGACCTCGAAATGCTCTTTCACACCCTTGCTGTGACCCAGGAAGTTCTCCGCCCCACACGAGAGGACCGCCAAGGGTCCTGCCATGACTCAAGAAGAGCTCCATTTTCCCATGCTCAGTTCCAGATGACGGGCCCTTTCCCTGCTCCATCGGGAAAGGCTTCCCAGCTCCCCCATCCCATCCCAAGAGGAGGCATTCACACCAAGCGATTCCAGAGAAGCCTCAGGCATCGGGTCATACTTCCACAAGACCCCCAAATGCCTTGTCCTCTCCAAATGAAACTGACTGTCCTGCAATGCCTCGACTGTCATCCCGAGGCTCAACTCCAGCACACTGGCACTCGGAATAGCCCTGGGTTACCACGAGGTCAAGCCACTGTACCCTTTATCCACTCGACAGGGACCCAGACACTGTTGCTGCAGTTGCAGAGGAAAGCGACTGTGAACATCCCCAGGCTAGACAGACCTGACTCCACTATGGGGGCTCCAGGGGAACCCCAAGACCTATGTCAGCATGGGCGAGGCAAGCCCAGTCTCTGGCCTCAGCAACAGACGAGGACTGAGGCCGGGCGAAGTCTTGGAAGGAATCCTCACAGGTGCCTCGCAACTGGCATGGAGACTGGCCTCTCCTGAGGCCACAGAGGCGGATCCCTCAGGTCCCCGTCGTAACTCGAGAGGATCCCGCCGCAACGCGAGAAAAATCAGAAGCTTCTCCCCTGCAGGGAGGGTGAGCCCTTGTCTGCTGCAGAATCTCAGGGGAAATCACACCTAACCCACCAGGACCTCAAAAGTCTCCTTCATACCCCTGTTGTGACCTAAGAAGTTCCCTGCTCCAAACGTTCCAACTCGAGGGGAACCCCGAGAGTGTCCCCGTGACTCAAGAGGAGCCGCGTTTTCACCTGTTGAGCTCCAGATGAGGGGCCTTTTCCCTGTTCCGTCAGGAAAGGTTTTCCGTGGCTCAATTCACATCCCAAAAGGTAGTCTGGCATCAAGAGAGTCGGGCGGAGGCTCAGGTGTCTGACCACCACTCCCCAGGATTCCCAAATGCCTAGTCCTCTCCAGAGGAACATGACTGCCCTGCACTCTCTCGACTGTCACCCCGAGGATTGACTACCAACACACTGGAATGTGAGATAGCCCTGAATTACTTTGATGGCAAGCCACAGATTTCTGTGTTCACTAGACGGGGAGCCAGACACAGCCGCTGCAGTTGGGGAAGAAAGAGGCCATGCAAGTCTCCAGGCGAGAAGAGGCCTGATTCCCCTGTGGGGCTCCAGAGTAACCTCAAGACCTATGAAAGCATGAGCGAGGAAATTTCAGGCTCTGACTGCAGCACAAGACGAAGACTAAGGACCCGGCGATGACTGGGGAGGAATCCCCAGAGGCGCCTCGCAACTCGCACTGAGAATGGCCTCTCCTGATGATACAGGGGCGGGTCCCTGGGGTCCCCATCGTAACTCGAGATGATCCTGCCGCAACTCGTGAAAAACTACATGATTCTCTCCTGCAGGGAGAGTGAGTCCCTTCTCTGCTGCAGCATCCCGCGGGAAATCACCCGTTCCCTCTTGGACCTCGAAATCCTCTTTCACACCCTTGCTGTGACACAAGAAGTTCCCCGCCCCTCACGTCTCCACTCGAGAGGACAGCCAAGGATCCTGCCACGACTCAAGAGGAGCTCCATTTTCCCAGCTCAGCTCCAGATGAGGGACCCTTTCCCTGCTCCATCGTGAAAGGTTTCTCCACTCTCCCCTGGCAACCCAAGAGGAGGCACTCACACCAGGGGAGTCCAGAGAAGCCTCAGGCATCTGGTCACATTTCTGCAGGTCCCCCAAATGCCTAGTCTACTCCAGATGAATCTGACTGTCCTGCACTGCCTCGACTGTCATGGGACGCTCGACGCTGGCACACTGGCAAGAGTGATAGCCCTGGGAACCTCGAGGTCAAGCCACTGATCCCTGTATCTGCTTGACAGGGACCTGGACACTGTTGCTGCAGGTGGGGAGGAAACGGTTGTGCACTTTCCCATGCGAGACGAGGCCTGACTCACCTATGGGGGCTCCAGGGGAACTCCAAGACCTATGTCAGCATGGCGAGGCAAGCACAGGTTGTGGCCTCAGCACCAGACGAGAACTGAGGACCCGGTGACATCTCGGGAGAAATCCCCACAGGCGCCTTGCAATTCGCATGGAGACTGGCCACTCCTGAGGTCACAGTGGCGGGTCCCTGGGGTCCCCATCGTAACTCGAGAGGACCCCGCCGAAACTCGAGAAATACCAGAACCTTCTCCCCTGCACAGAGGGTGAGTCCCTTGTCCGCTGAACCATCACGGGGGAAATCACCCTTTCCCTCTTGCACCTCGAAAGACTCCTTCATACCCTTATTGTGACCTAGGAAGCTTCCCAACTGAACCCTCCCCACTCAAGAGGAATCCCGAGGGTCCCACCAAGACTCAAGAGGACCCCCGTTTTAACCTGCTGAGCTCCAGATGAGGGGCCCTTTCCCTGATCCATCGGGAAAGGTTTTCCATTGCTCCCCTCCCATCCCAAGAAGTGGCCTCCCATCAGGAGAGTCGGGAGGAGCCTCAGGTGTCCGACCACCACTCCCCAAGACCCCCAAATTCCTCGTACACTCCAGATGAACATGACTGCCCTGCACTGTCTCAACCGTCACCCGAGGCTCGACTCCCAACACACTGGCATGTGAGACAACCTTGGAGAACCTCGATGGAAAGACACTGATCCCTGTGTCCGCTTTATGGGGAGCGGGACACTGCTGCTGCCTTTGGGGAAGAAGGGGCCATGCAAGTCTCCAGACGAGAAGAGGCCGAATTCCCCTGTTGGGGATCCACAGTAACCTCAAGTAATATGCAAACACGATAGAGGAAATCATAGGCTCAACCGCAGCACCAGACGAGGACTGAGGACCAGGCGACGACTGGGTTGGTATACCTGGAAGCACCTCACAACTGGCACTGAGAATGGCCTCTCCTAAGGATACAGTGGAGGGTCCCTGAGTTCCCCATCGTAAAGTGAGTGGACCCAGCTGCAACTCGAGAAAAACTGGAAGCTTCTCCCCTGCAGGCGTGGTGTGGCCCTTCCCTGCGGCGGCATCTCAGGGAAATTCTTCCTGTCCCCCGTGGACCGCGACAGGCTCGTTCACAACCTTGCTGCGATCCAAGATGTTCCTCTCCCCACCCGTCCCCACTAGAGAGGAACCCGGAGGGTCCCACCAAGACTCATGAGGAGCTCGGTTTTCCCCTGCTGAGCTACAGATAAGGAGCCCTTCCCTGCTCCATGGGGAAAGGTTTCCTTGTGTTCCCCTCGCATCCCAAGAGGAGGTGCTCACACCTGCAGAGTCGGAAGGAGTCTCACAGATTGGACCACCATTCCCGAAGACCCCCAAATGTGTCCTCCACTAGAGATGATCCTGACTACCCTGCACTGCCTGGACTGTCACCCTGAGGCTCGAGTCAGGCACACTGTCACGTGTGACAGCCCTAGGGTACCTCGAGCACAAGCCATAGATCCCTGTATCCGCTGGACAGGAACCCGGACACTGTTACTGCAGTTTGGAAGGAAAGTGGCCTTGCATGTCTTCAGTCGAGCCGAGGCCTGACTCTCCTCTGTGGGCTCCAGGGCAAGTCCAATACAAATGTCATCAAGGGCGAGGCAATCTCAGGCTGCAGCCTCAGTACCAGAAAGGGACTGAGGACTTGATGCCACTGGGGAGGAATCCCCAGATGTGCCTCGCCCCTCGCATGGAGCCTGGCCTATCCTGTGGCCAGAGGGGCGGATCCCTGTGGTCTCCATCGTAACTCGAGAGGACCCCGCCTCAGCTCGTGAAAAACCAGAAACTTCACCCTTGCAGTGGGAGTGGGGCCATTGACCATTGTGGCGTCCCGGGGAAAATCACCCGTTCCCTCTTGCACCTTGAAATGCTCTTTCACACCCTTGCTGTGACCCAGTAAGTTCCCCGCCCCAGACGTCCCCATCCGAGAGGCCCGCCGAGGGTCCACCACGACTAAACAGGAGAACCATTTTCCCATGCTCAGCTCCAGATGAGGGGCCATTTCTCTACTCCATCGGGAAAGTGTTCCCGGGTCCCCCCTCACATCCCAAGAGGAGGCAGTCACACCAGGCGAGTCTAGAGAAGCCTCAGGCGTCAGGTCACATTTCTGCAAGTCCCCCAATGCCTAGGCCACTCCAGATGAAACTGACTGTCCTGCACTGCCTCGACTGTTACCCAGAGGCTCGACTCTGGCACAATGGCACGTGTGATAGCCCTGGGATACCTCGAGGTCAAGACACTGATCCCTGTATCTGCTGGACAGGGACCCAGACTGTGTTGCTGCAGTTGGGGAGGAAAGAGGCTGTGAATGTCCCCAGGCGAAATGAGGCCTGACTCCCCTATGGGGGCACCAGGGGAAACCCAAGACCTATGTCAGCATGAGCGAGGCAAGCACAGGCTCCGGCCTCAGCACCAGACGAGGACTGAGGACCCGACGACGTCTCGGGAGGAATCCCCAGATGTGCCTCGCAACTCGCATGGAGACTGGCCTCTCCTGAGGCCACAGTGGCTGGTTCCTGGGGTTCCCGTCATAACTCGAGAGGACCCCACTGAAACTCAAGATAAACCAGAAGCTTCTTCCCTGCAGGGAGGGTGATTCCCTTGTCCATTGCAGCATCTCAGGTGAAATCAACCCTTCCCTCTTGGACCTCAAACGCCTCCTTCATACCCTTGTTGTGACCTAGGAAGTTCCTCACCACAACTATCCCCACTCGAGAGGAACCCCGATGGTCCTGCCATGACTCAAGAGGACCCCCGTTTTCCCCTGCTGAGCTCCAGATGAGGGNGGCGTGGTGTGGCCCTTCCCTGCGGCGGCATCTCAGGGAAATTCTTCCTGTCCCCCATGGACCGCGACAGGCTCGTTCACAACCTTGCTGCGATCCAAGATGTTCCTCTCCCCACCCGTCCCCACTAGAGAGGAACCCGGAGGGTCCCACCAAGACTCATGAGGAGCTCGGTTTTCCCCTGCTGAGCTACAGATAAGGAGCCCTTCCCTGCTCCATGGGGAAAGGTTTCCTTGTGTTCCCCTCGCATCCCAAGAGGAGGTGCTCACACCTGCAGAGTCGGAAGGAGTCTCACAGATTGGACCACCATTCCCGAAGACCCCCAAATGTGTCCTCCACTAGAGATGATCCTGACTACCCTGCACTGCCTGGACTGTCACCCTGAGGCTCGAGTCAGGCACACTGTCACGTGTGACAGCCCTAGGGTACCTCGAGCACAAGCCATAGATCCCTGTATCCGCTGGACAGGAACCCGGACACTGTTACTGCAGTTTGGAAGGAAAGTGGCCTTGCATGTCTTCAGTCGAGCCGAGGCCTGACTCTCCTCTGTGGGCTCCAGGGCAAGTCCAATACAAATGTCATCAAGGGCGAGGCAATCTCAGGCTGCAGCCTCAGTACCAGAAAGGGACTGAGGACTTGATGCCACTGGGGAGGAATCCCCAGATGTGCCTCGCCCCTCGCATGGAGCCTGGCCTATCCTGTGGCCAGAGGGGCGGATCCCTGTGGTCTCCATCGTAACTCGAGAGGACCCCGCCTCAGCTCGTGAAAAACCAGAAACTTCACCCTTGCAGTGGGAGTGGGGCCATTGACCATTGTGGCGTCCCGGGGAAAATCACCCGTTCCCTCTTGCACCTTGAAATGCTCTTTCACACCCTTGCTGTGACCCAGTAAGTTCCCCGCCCCAGACGTCCCCATCCGAGAGGCCCGCCGAGGGTCCACCACGACTAAACAGGAGAACCATTTTCCCATGCTCAGCTCCAGATGAGGGGCCATTTCTCTACTCCATCGGGAAAGTGTTCCCGGGTCCCCCCTCACATCCCAAGAGGAGGCAGTCACACCAGGCGAGTCTAGAGAAGCCTCAGGCGTCAGGTCACATTTCTGCAAGTCCCCCAATGCCTAGGCCACTCCAGATGAAACTGACTGTCCTGCACTGCCTCGACTGTTACCCAGAGGCTCGACTCTGGCACAATGGCACGTGTGATAGCCCTGGGATACCTCGAGGTCAAGACACTGATCCCTGTATCTGCTGGACAGGGACCCAGACTGTGTTGCTGCAGTTGGGGAGGAAAGAGGCTGTGAATGTCCCCAGGCGAAATGAGGCCTGACTCCCCTATGGGGGCACCAGGGGAAACCCAAGACCTATGTCAGCATGAGCGAGGCAAGCACAGGCTCCGGCCTCAGCACCAGACGAGGACTGAGGACCCGACGACGTCTCGGGAGGAATCCCCAGATGTGCCTCGCAACTCGCGTGGAGACTGGCCTCTCCTGAGGCCACAGTGGCTGGTTCCTGGGGTTCCCGTCATAACTCGAGAGGACCCCACTGAAACTCAAGATAAACCAGAAGCTTCTTCCCTGCAGGGAGGGTGATTCCCTTGTCCATTGCAGCATCTCAGGTGAAATCAACCCTTCCCTCTTGGACCTCAAACGCCTCCTTCATACCCTTGTTGTGACCTAGGAAGTTCCTCACCACAACTATCCCCACTCGAGAGGAACCCCGATGGTCCTGCCATGACTCAAGAGGACCCCCGTTTTCCCCTGCTGAGCTCCAGATGAGGGGTCCTTTCCCTGTTCCATCGTGAAAGGTATTCCGGCGCTCCCCTGGCATCCCAAGTGGTTGCCTCGCATCAGGAGAGGCTGGAGGAGCCTCAGGGGTCCGATCCCCACTCCCCAATATCCCCAAATGCCTTGTAAACTCCAGATGAACATGACTGCCCTGCACCATCTCGAATGTCACCCCGAGGCTCGACTCCCAACACACTGGCACGTGAGACAGCCCGGGAGTACTTTGATGGCAAGCCACAGATCCCTGTATCCACTTTACGGGGAGCCAGACACTGCTGCGGCAGTTGGGGAAGAAATAGGCCGTGCCAGTCTCCAGTCGAGAAGAGGCCTGACTGCCCTGTGGGTGATCCAGAGTAACCTCAAGACCTATGAAAGCATGAGGGAGGAAATCTCAGGCTCCGACCTCAGCAGCAGAGGAGGCCTGAGGACCCGGCGATGGCTGGGGAGGAATCCCCAAAGGCGCCTCGCAACTCGCACTGAGAATGGCCTGTCCTGAGGATACAGGGGCGGTTTCCAGGGGTTCCCGTCGTAACTCGAGAGGACCCTGCCGCAACTCGAGAAAAACCGGAAGCTTCTCCCCTGCAGGCGTGGTGTGGCCCTTGTCCGCAACGGCATCTCAGGGGAATTCTCCACATCCCTCGTGGACCTCGAATGGCTCCTTCACACCCTTGCTGTGACCCAAGAAGTTCCCGTCCCATCCGTCCCCACTCAAGGGGAACCCCAAGAGTCCCGCCAAGTTTCAAGAGGAACCCCGTATTCCCCTGCTGAGCTCCAGATGATGGGCCCTTTCCCTGCTCCGTCAGAAAGGTTTCGTGGTGTTCCCCTCGCAACCCAAGAAGAGGTCCTGGCACCTAGAAAGTAGGGAAAAGTCTCACAGTTTGGGCCACCATTCCCCAAGACCCCCAAATGCGTCATCCACTTCAGATGAACCTGACTGCCCTGCACTGCCTCGACTCTAACCCCGAGGATAGACTCCGGCACACTGATATGTGTGACATCCCTAGGGTACCTCAAGCACAAGCCATAGATTCCTGTATAAACTCGATAGGAACCTGGACACTGTTACTGCAGTTGAGAAGGAAAGCAGCCGTGCATGTCTCCAGTTGAGACGAGGCCTTACTCCACTCTGGGGACTCCAGGGGAAGGGCAATACAAATGTCAGCACGGGCGAGGCAATCTCAGGCTGAAGCCTCAGAACCAGAAGGGGACTGAGGACTTGGCACCACTGGGGAGGAATCCCCAGATGTGCCTCGACACTTGCATGGAGACTGGTATATCCTGGGGCCGCAGGGACGGATCCCTGTGGTCCCCGTCGTAACTCAAGAGGACCCCGCCACAACTCGAGAAAAACCAGAAGCTTCACCCTTGCAGGCGGAGTGAGGCCCTTGTCCGCTGCAGCATCCCGGGGGAAATCATCCGTTCCCTCTTGGGCCTCAAAATGCTCTTTCACACCCTTGCTGTGACCCAAGAAGTTCCCCGCCCCACACGTCCCCACTTGAGAGGACCGCCGATGTTCCTGCCACGACTCAAGAGGAGCTCCATGTTGCCATGCTCAGCTCCAGATGTGGGTGCCTTTCCCTGCTCCATCGGGAAAGGTTTTCCAGTGCTCCCTTCACATCCCAAGAGGTAGCCTCGCATGAGAGGAGTCGCGAGGAGACTCAGGTGTCCGACCACCACTACCCAAGACACCCAAATGCCTCGTCCACTCCAGATAAACATGACTGCCTTGCACTGTCTCGACTGTCACCCCGAGGCTTGACTCCCAACACACTGCCACGTGAGACAGCCATGGCGTAACTCAATGTCAGGCCACAGATCCATGTGTCCACGTTACGGGGAGCCAGATACTGCCACTGCAGTTGGGGAAGAAAGATGCCATGCAAGTCTCCAGGCGAGAAGAGGCCTGCCTCCCCTGTGGGGTCTCCAGAGTAACCTCAAGCCCTGTGAAAGCATGAGTGAGGAAATCTCAGGCTCCGACCTCAGCACCAGATGAGGACTGAGGACCCGGCGATGACTGGGGAGGAATCTGGAGAGGAGCCTGGCAACTGGCACTGAGAATGGCCTCTCCTGAGGATACAGAGGAGGTCCCTGGGGGTCCCCGTCGGAACTCGAGAGGACCCCGCCAAAACTCGAGAAAAACCGGAAGCTTCTCCCCTGCAAGTGTGGTGTGGCCCTTGTCCGCAAAGGCATCTCAGGGGAATACAACCCATCTCTCGTGGACCTCGAAAGCCTCCTTCACACCCTTGCTGTGACCCAAAAAGTTCCCCGCCCCTACGGTCCCCACTCGAGAGGAACCCCAAAGTCCCGCCAAGACTCAAGAGGAGCCCCGTTTTCCCTTGCTGAGCTCCAGATGAGGAGCCCTTTCCCTGCTCCACTGGGAAAGGTTTCGCGGTGTTCCCCTCGCTTCCCAAGAGGTGATGCTCGCACCTGGAAAGTCGGGAGGAGTCTCACAGGTTGGCCACCATTCCACAAGACCCCCAAATGCCTCATCCACTTCAGATGAACCTGACTGCACTGCACTGCCTGGACTGTAACCCAGAGGCTCGGCTCCGGCACACTGGCACATGTGACAGCCCTGGGGTACCTCGAGCACAAGCCATTAATCCCTGTATAAACACGACAGGAACCCGGACACTGTTACTGCAGTTGGGAAGAAAAGCGGCCGTGCACGTCTCCAGTCGAGACGAGGCCTGACTCCCCTCTTCGGGCTCCAGGGGAAGCCAAATACAAATGTCAGCATGGGCGAAGCAATCTCAGGCTACAGCCTCATCACCAGAAGGGGACTGAGGACTTGGTGCCACTGGGGAGGAATCCCCAAATGTGCCTCACCCCTCACACAGAGACTGGCCTATCCTGGGGCCACAGGGTCGGATCCCTGTGGTCCCCGTCGTAACTCTAGAAGACCCCGCTGCAACTCGAGAAAAACCAGAAGCTTCACCCTTGCAGGCAGAGGGAGGCGCTTGTCCACTGCAGCGTTCCAGGGGAAATCACCCGTTCCCTCTTGGACCTCAAAATGCTCTTTCACATCCTCGCTGTTACCCAAGAACTTCCCCGCCCCACACGTCCCCACTCGAGAGGACCAGTGAGAGTCCTGCCACGACTTAAGAGGAGCTCCATTTTCCCATGCTCAGCTCCAGATGAGGGGCCCTTTCCCTGCTCCATCTGGAAAGGGTTCCCAGGTCCCCCCATGCATCCCAAGAGGAAGCACTCACAACAGGCGAGTCCAGAGAACCATCAGGTGTCGGGTCACTTTTCAGCAAGGCCCACAAATGCCTAGGCCACTCCAGATGAATCTGACTGTCCTTCACTGCCTCGACTTTCACCACGAGGCTCGACTCCAGCACCCTGGCACGTGTGATAGCCCTGGGGTATATGGAGGTCAAGCCACTGATCCCTGTATAAGCTCGACAGGGACCTGGACACTGTTGCTGCACTTGGGGAGGAAAGCGGCTGTGCACGTCCCAAGGCGAGACGAGGCCTGACTCCCCTATGTGGCTCCAGGGGAACCCAAAGACCTATGTCAGCATGGGCGAGGCAAGCTCAGGCTCTGGCCTCACCACCAGACGAGGACTGAGGGTCCAGCAACATCTTGGGAGGAATTCCCACAGGTGCCTCGCAACTCGCATGGAGACTGCCCTCTCCTGAGGCTACAGGGGCAGGTCCTTGGGGTCCCCGTCATAACTCGAGAGGACCACACTGCAACTCGAGAAAACCCAGAAGCTTCTCCTCTGCAGAAATGGTGAGTCCCTTGTCCACTGCAGCATCTCGGGGGAAATCACCCCTTCCCTCTTTGACATCTAAAGGCTCCTTCATTCCCTTGTTGTGACCTATTAAGTTCTCCGCCCCAACGTTCCCACTCGAAAGGAACCCTGAGGGTCCTGCTGCGACTCAAGAGGAGCCCCATTTTCCCCTGCTGAGCTCCAGATGAGGGGCCCTTTCCTGTTCCATCGTGAAAGGTTTACCAGAGCTCCCCTCACATCCCAATAGGTGGCCTCACATCAGGAGAGTAGGAGGAGCCTCAGGTGTTCGACCACCACTCCCCAAGATCCACAAATGCCTCGTCCACTCCAGATGAACATGACTGCACTGCGCTGCCCTGATTGTATCTGCGAGGCTCGACTCCCAACACACTGGCATGTGAGACAGCCCTGGAGTACCTCGATGGCAAGACACAGATCCCTGTATCCGCTTTACCGGTAGCCAGACACTGCCGCTGCAGTTGGGGAAGAAAGAGGCTGTGCTAGTCTCCCGGCGAGAAGAAGACAGACTCCCCTTTTGGGACTCCAGAGTAACCTCACGACCTATGAAAGCATGAGCGAGGAAATCTCAGTCTCCGATGTCAGCAACAGACGTGGACTGAGGACCTTGCAATGACTGGGGAGGAATCCCCAGAGGTGCCTCGCAACTGGCACTGAGAATGACCTCTTCTGAGGATACAGCGGCGGGTCCCTGGGGTCCCCGTCGAAACTCGACAGGACCCCACCACAACTCATGCAAACCCGGAAGATTCTCCCCTGCAGCCGTGGTGTGGCACTTATCTTCAACGGCATCTCTGAGGAATTCACCCGGTCTCACATGGACCTCGAAAGGGTCCTTCACACCCTTGCTGTGACCCAAGAAGTTCCCCGCCCCAAGGTCCCCACTCGAGAGTACCACTGACGGTCCCGCCCCACTCAAGAGGAGCTCCATTTTCCCATGATCAGCTCCAGATGAGGGACACTTTCCCTGCTCCATCGGGAAAGAATTCCTGGCTCTCCCCTCCCATTCCAAGAGGAGGCACTCACACCAGGTTATTCCAGAGAGGCCTCAGGTGTCAATTCACATTTCCGCAAGACCTCCAAATGCCTAGTCCACTCCAGATGAACATGACTGCCTTGCACTGCCTCGACTCTAACCCCGAGGTTCGACTCCGGCACACTGGCACGAGTGACAGCCCTAGGGTACCTCGAGCACAAGCCATAGACCCTGTATCCGCTCGACATGAAAGTGGTCACTGTTACTGCAGCTGGAAGGAAAGCGGCCGTGCACGTCTACAGTCGAGACGAGGCCTTACTACACTCTGCAGGCTCCAGGGGCAGCCCAATACAAACATCAACACGGGCGAGGCAAAATCAGGCTGCAGCCTCAGCATCAGAAGGGGACTGAGGACTTGGTGCCACTGGGGAGGAATCCCCAGATGTGACTCGCCCCTCGCTCGAAGACTGGCCTATCCTGGGGCCACAGGGGCGAATCCCTGTGATACCCGTTATAACTCGAGAGGACCCCGCCCCAACTGGAGAAAATCCAGAAGCTTCTCCCCTGCAGGGAGGGTGAGTCCCTTGTCCGCCGCAGCTTCTCGGTGGAAATAACCCCTTCACTCTTGGAATCTCGAAAGGCTCCTTCATTCCCATGTTATGACCAAGGAAGTTCCCCGCCCCAACCGTCCCCACTGGAGAGGAACCGTGAGGCTTCCACCTCGCTCAAGAAGAGCCACGTTTTCCCCTGCTGAGCTCCAGATGAGGGGCCCTTTCCCTGCTTCATCCAGAAATGTTTTCTGGCTCTCCCTTCACATCCAAAGATGTAGCCTCGCATCAGGAGAGTCTGGAGGAGCCTCAGGTGTTGGACGACCACTCCCCAAGATCCCCAAATGCCTCGTCCACTCCAGATGAACATGAGTGCCCTGCACTGTCTCGACTGTCACCCGAGGCTCAACTCCCAACACACTGGCACGTGAGACAGCTGTGGAGTACCTCAATGGCAACCCACAGATCCCTGTGTCCGCTTTACAGGGAGTCGGACACTGCTGCTGCATTTGGGGAAGAAAGGGGCCGTGCAACTCTCCATGCGAGAAGAGGCCTGGCTCCCCTGTGGAGTNCCTCTCCTGAGGCTACAGGGGCAGGTCCTTGGGGTCCCCGTCATAACTCGAGAGGACCACACTGCAACTCGAGAAAACCCAGAAGCTTCTCCTCTGCAGAAATGGTGAGTCCCTTGTCCACTGCAGCATCTCGGGGGAAATCACCCCTTCCCTCTTTGACATCTAAAGGCTCCTTCATTCCCTTGTTGTGACCTATTAAGTTCTCCGCCCCAACGTTCCCACTCGAAAGGAACCCTGAGGGTCCTGCTGCGACTCAAGAGGAGCCCCATTTTCCCCTGCTGAGCTCCAGATGAGGGGCCCTTTCCTGTTCCATCGTGAAAGGTTTACCAGAGCTCCCCTCACATCCCAATAGGTGGCCTCACATCAGGAGAGTAGGAGGAGCCCAGGTGTTCGACCACCACTCCCCAAGATCCACAAATGCCTCGTCCACTCCAGATGAACATGACTGCACTGCGCTGCCCTGATTGTATCTGCGAGGCTCGACTCCCAACACACTGGCATGTGAGACAGCCCTGGAGTACCTCGATGGCAAGACACAGATCCCTGTATCCGCTTTACCGGTAGCCAGACACTGCCGCTGCAGTTGGGGAAGAAAGAGGCTGTGCTAGTCTCCCGGCGAGAAGAAGACAGACTCCCCTTTTGGGACTCCAGAGTAACCTCACGACCTATGAAAGCATGAGCGAGGAAATCTCAGTCTCCGATGTCAGCAACAGACGTGGACTGAGGACCTTGCAATGACTGGGGAGGAATCCCCAGAGGTGCCTCGCAACTGGCACTGAGAATGACCTCTTCTGAGGATACAGCGGCGGGTCCCTGGGGTCCCCGTCGAAACTCGACAGGACCCCACCACAACTCATGCAAACCCGGAAGATTCTCCCCTGCAGCCGTGGTGTGGCACTTATCTTCAACGGCATCTCTGAGGAATTCACCCGGTCTCACATGGACCTCGAAAGGGTCCTTCACACCCTTGCTGTGACCCAAGAAGTTCCCCGCCCCAAGGTCCCCACTCGAGAGTACCACTGACGGTCCCGCCCCACTCAAGAGGAGCTCCATTTTCCCATGATCAGCTCCAGATGAGGGACACTTTCCCTGCTCCATCGGGAAAGAATTCCTGGCTCTCCCCTCCCATTCCAAGAGGAGGCACTCACACCAGGTTATTCCAGAGAGGCCTCAGGTGTCAATTCACATTTCCGCAAGACCTCCAAATGCCTAGTCCACTCCAGATGAACATGACTGCCTTGCACTGCCTCGACTCTAACCCCGAGGTTCGACTCCGGCACACTGGCACGAGTGACAGCCCTAGGGTACCTCGAGCACAAGCCATAGACCCTGTATCCGCTCGACATGAAAGTGGTCACTGTTACTGCAGCTGGAAGGAAAGCGGCCGTGCACGTCTACAGTCGAGACGAGGCCTTACTACACTCTGCAGGCTCCAGGGGCAGCCCAATACAAACATCAACACGGGCGAGGCAAAATCAGGCTGCAGCCTCAGCATCAGAAGGGGACTGAGGACTTGGTGCCACTGGGGAGGAATCCCCAGATGTGACTCGCCCCTCGCTCGAAGACTGGCCTATCCTGGGGCCACAGGGGCGAATCCCTGTGATACCCGTTATAACTCGAGAGGACCCCGCCCCAACTGGAGAAAATCCAGAAGCTTCTCCCCTGCAGGGAGGGTGAGTCCCTTGTCCGCCGCAGCTTCTCGGTGGAAATAACCCCTTCACTCTTGGAATCTCGAAAGGCTCCTTCATTCCCATGTTATGACCAAGGAAGTTCCCCGCCCCAACCGTCCCCACTGGAGAGGAACCGTGAGGCTTCCACCTCGCTCAAGAAGAGCCACGTTTTCCCCTGCTGAGCTCCAGATGAGGGGCCCTTTCCCTGCTTCATCCAGAAATGTTTTCTGGCTCTCCCTTCACATCCAAAGATGTAGCCTCGCATCAGGAGAGTCTGGAGGAGCCTCAGGTGTTGGACGACCACTCCCCAAGATCCCCAAATGCCTCGTCCACTCCAGATGAACATGAGTGCCCTGCACTGTCTCGACTGTCACCCGAGGCTCAACTCCCAACACACTGGCACGTGAGACAGCTGTGGAGTACCTCAATGGCAACCCACAGATCCCTGTGTCCGCTTTACAGGGAGTCGGACACTGCTGCTGCATTTGGGGAAGAAAGGGGCCGTGCAACTCTCCATGCGAGAAGAGGCCTGGCTCCCCTGTGGAGTTTCCAGAGTAACCTCAAGACCTATGAAAGCATCAGCGAATAAATATCAGGCTCCGACCTCAGCACCAGATGAGGACTGAGGACCAGGTGATGACTGGAGATGAATCCCCAGAGGTGCCTCACAACTCGCACAGAGAATGGCATCTCCTAAGGATACAGGGGCAGGTCCCTCGGGTCCCTGTCTTAACTCGAGAGGGCCTCGCCGCAACTTGAGAAAAACCAGAAGCTTCTCCCCTGAAGGCGTGGTGTGGCCCTTGTCTGCAATGGCATCTCAGGGGAATTCACCCAGTCCCTCGTGAACCTCGAAAGGATCCTTCACACACTTGCTGTGACCCAAAAAGTTCCATGCCCCACCTGTCCCCACTTGAGAGGAACCCCAAGTGTCCCACCAAGGCACAAGAGGAGCCCTGTTTTCACATGCTGAGCTCCAGATGAAGGGCCCTTTCCCTGCTAGGTCAGGAACATTTCACAGTGTTCCCTTCGCCCCCAAGAGGAGGTGCTCGCACCTGGAAAGTCGGGAGGAGTCTCCCAGTTTGGGCCACCAATCCCTAAGACCCCCAAATGCATCGTTCACTTCAGATGAACTTGACTGCCCTACACTGCCTCGACTGTAACCCCGAGGCTCGACTCTGGCACACTGGCATGTGTGACAGCCCTAGGGTACCTCGAGCACAAGACATAGATCCCTATATCCGCTGGAAAGGGACCCGGACACTGTTACTGCAGTTTGGAAGAAAAGCGGCCGTGCAAGTCTCCAGTCGAGACGAGGCCTGACTACACTCTGCAGACTCCAGGGGAAGCCCAATACAGATGTCAGTACGGGCGAAGCAATCTCAGGCTGCTGCTTAGGGACCAGAAGGGGACTGAGGACTTGGCTCCACTGGGGAGAAATCCCCAGATGTGCCTCGGCCCTCGCACGGAGACTAGCCTATCCTGGGGCCACAGATGCGTACCCCTGTGGTCCGTGTCATAACTCGATAGGAACCTTCTGCAACTCGAGAAAAACCAGAAGATTCACCCTTGCAGGTGGAGTGAGGCCCTTGTCCGCTGCAGTATGCCGGAGGAAATCACCCATTCCCTCATGGACCACAAAATGGTCTTTAACACCCTTGTTGTGAACCAAGAAGTTCCCCGCCCCACATGTCCCCACTCGAGAGGACCTCCGAGGATCCCAGCACAAGTCAACTAGAGCTCCATTTTCCCACGCTCAGCTCCAGATGAGGGGCCCTTTCCCTGCTCCATCGGGAAAGGGTTCCCGGCTCTCCCCTCACTTCCCAAGAGGAGGCCTTCACACCAGGCGAGTCCAGAGAAGCCTAAGATGTCGGGTCACATTTCCACAAGAACCCCAAATGCCTAGTCCAATCCAGATGAATCTGACGGTCCTGCACTCCTTTGACTGTCACCCTGAGGCTCGACTCCGGCACACTGGCACGTGTGATAGCCCTGGGATACCTAGAAGTCAAGCCACTGATCCTTGTATCCGCTCGACAGGGACCCGGACACTGTTGCTGCAGTTGGGGAGGAAAGCGACTGTGCACATCCCCAGTGAGATGAAGCCTGACTCCCCTATGGGGGCTCCAGGGGTAACCCAAGACCTATGTCAGCATGGGTGAGGCAAGCACAGGCTCCTGCCTCAACACCAGATGAGGACTGAGGACCCGGTGACGTCTCGGGAGGAATCCCCACAGGTGCCTCGCAACTCGCATGGAGACTGGCCTCTCCTGAGGCCACAGGGTTGGGTCCCTGCAGTCCCCATCAACTCGAGAGGACCCCACTGCACTCGAGAAAAAACAGAAGCTTCTCCCCTGCAGGGAGTGTGCATCCCTTGTCCTCTGCAGCATCTCGGGGGAAATCATCCCTTCCCTCTTGGACCTCAAAATGCTCCTTCATATCCTTGTTGTGACATAGGAAGTTCCCCGCCACCACCGTCCTCACTCAAGAGGATCCCCCAGGGTCCTGTCACGACTCAAGAGGAGCCCCGTTTTCCCATGCTGAGCACCAGATGACGAGCCATTTCCCTGCCTCATCGGAAAAAGTTTTAAGTCGCTTCCCTCCCATCCCAAGAGATGGCCTCACATCAAGAGAGTCGGCAAGAGCCTCAGGTGTCTGACCACCACTCCCCAAGATCCCCAAATGCCTCGTCCACTCCAGATGAACATGACTGCCCTGCACTGTCTCGACTGTCACCCCGAGGCTCGACTCCCAACACACTGACATGTGAGACAGCCCTGGAGTACTTTGATGGCAAGCCAGAGATCCCTGTGTCCCCTTTACGGGGAGCCGGACACTGCCACTGAAATTGAGGATGAATGAGGCCATGCAAGTCTCCAGGCGAGAAGAGGCCTGACTCCCCTCTGGGGGCTTCAGAGTAACCTCAAGATCTATGAAAGCATGAGAGAGGAAATCTCAGGCTCTGACCTCAGCACCAGACGAGGACTGAGGACACGGCGATGAATGGGGAGGAATACCCACAGGCGACTCCCAACTCGCACTGAGAATGGCCTCTCCTGAGGATACAGGGGCAAGTCCCTGGGGTCCCCGTCGTAACTCGAGAGGACCTCGCCGCAACTCGAGAAAAACCAGAAGCTTCTCCCCTGCAGGCGTGGTGTAGCCCTTGTCCACAACGGCATCTCAGGGGAATTCATCCTGTCCCTAGTGGACCTGGAAAGGCTCCTTCACACCCTTGCTGTGACCCAAGAAGATCCCCGCCCCATCCGTCCGCACTTGAGAGGAACCCCAAGGGTCCTGCCAAGATTCAAGAGGAGCCCCGTTTTCCCCTGCTGAGCTCCAGATGAGGGGCCGTTTTCCTGCTTCATTGGGAAAGGTTTTGCGGTGTTTCCCTTGCATCCCAAGATGAGGTGCTCGTAACTGGAAAGTTGAGAGAAGTCTCACAGTTTGAGTCACCATTCCCCAAGACCCCCAAATGCCTCGTCCACTTCAGATGAACCTGACTGCCCTGCACTGCCTCGACTGTAACTCCGAGGCTCGACTCCGGCACACTGGCATGTGTCAGAGCCCTAGGGTACCTCGAGCACAAGCCATAGTTCCCTGTATCCTCTCGACAGGGAACAGGCCGCTGATACTGCATTTGGGAAGTAAAGCGGCCGTGCACGTCTCCAGTCGAGACGAGGTCTGACTCCCCTCTGTGGGCTCCAGGGGAAGCCAATACAAAATCAGCACGGGCGAGGCAATCTCAGGCTGCAGCCTCAGCACCAGAAGGGGACTGAGGACTTGGTGCCACTGGGGCGGAATCCCCAGATGACCTCGCCGTTGTGCTGAGACTGGCCTATCCTGGGGCCACAGGTGCGGATCCCTGTGGTCCCCATTGTAAGTCCAGAGGACCCTGCCACAGCGTGATAAAAACCAGAAGCTTCACCATTGCATGCAGAGTGAGGCCCTTGTCTGCTGCAGCATCCCAGGGGAAATCACCCATTCCATCTTGGACCTCGAAATGCTCTTTCACACCGTTGCTGCGACCCAAGAAATTCCCCACCCCACCTGTCCGAACTCGAGAGGAACCCCAAGGGTCCTGCCAAGACTCAAGAGGTGCTGCGGGTGCTCCGCAGAAAGAGTAGAGGCATTGGAACTTCCCTCAGCAAAGCCGAGGGTTCTTGAGGTGAAGTGAGCCTGCTGTCCGCCATCCCAGCCCCTCGGCAAGCAAGGAACAATCAGACGTGACAGGGATTCTGTCGAAGCAATTCCACTTTATTGCTGCAAACTCCCAGCTTATACAGGCAAGCAGGGGGTGTTTAGGAGGGACTTTCCATAGTAGCACCAATCACATTAAAGGTCAAATCATTATGTGCCATCAGTTTCATCAGTCATGTTAAAGGTCAAATCCTCACGTGCATGGAAATCAAGGGAGCCAATCAAAAGCTGACAAACACAGACCCTGCCCCTATCACTTCCCCCAGGAGTCATCTTAGTTTTCAACCGTTTCTAACTGTCTTCAACTGTCAAGCTAGCCCTCTTTTTTTTCCTCCGAAGTTTCCCATTTAGGGCCCCACATCTCCCCCTTTTTTATTTAATTTAAGCCCTCGAACATCTGTATTGATGTTCTGTAGAGCAAGGCATAAAGCTGTAGGCAGCAAGCCTTGCCAGCCCCTCTAGCGGCTGTACCTGTCTTAGGTTGCCCTCCTCTGAGGGTCTTACCCGTCATTGACTATCCAGCCACTTCTTGGGGGCTAGGCGGTATCTCTCTAGATGATGGGCATCTAGAACTCTTTACCTGTCTCAGTTAATCTCTTGGAGGGCTAAGTTAATCCAGGGGTTTTGTGGGTCCCCAACGTGGGGCTCCTCTTCCATGACCTGGGCAAGCCTAACCTTTTTTAACATTTCATTAAGAATCTGAAAAGCCACAAAACAGAAATTATGATATCACAATTTAACCTTGTTAAGAAAGTCAAAGTCTCTAGTGCTCTTGCATAAAAGTTCAACTGTTGTTAAGTCCTGTTATGGCGGATCTCAGGTGTTCAAGCTGGTTTGAGATGGCAATGATGAAGGTCAGCAAGGAGAGGATAGGTAATCCGACGATCACCAGGGTCACCGCATCAATGATCTGTAAAGGAAGAAAAATTGCCTCAAGAACTTTTTGTTCTTGGCCTCAATATGTGAATGTCTCCTTAATCTGTGTCAGGTTTTGAGATTTGACCTCTCTCTTGTGGTGTAAATTTAAGATTCCTTGCTGGCACCCATATAGGGCTGGGGTCCCCAATGGGGAATATGCATCCGAATCCTCTCCCCATTGTAAGGAGTGGATCGGGCCCCTTTCACTGACCAGTGATGGGATCTTTCCATCTCACTTGTATTTCAGGTTTTATTTCTCAATTAGACCAATGTTTTTGAAAACATGGTATCAGTTCATTTTTTGAAAAATTTAAGATGTTTAAAGAGTGCCATCCAAGTTGCTGGTGAGGGCTTATTCCCCCTTTCTGTTTTTGTAATTGAGCCTTTAAATTTTGATGATGGCACTCTATTATGGCTTGTCCCTGGGGATTATGTGGGATTCCTGTATTATGACAAATGTGCTATTGTTGGAAGAATTTCTGTAAGCTCTGGCTGATGAAACAAGAACAATTATCCGTTTTTATTTGATGGGGAAGGCCTAACGTCACAAAACATTGTAAAAAATGTCTTTGAGCATGTTTTGCTTTTTCTCCAGTGTGGGCAGTAGCCCAGCAGGCATGAGAGAAAGTATCAATAGACACAAAAACATACTTAAGTTTTCAAATTTAGATTTGCACTCTGCCTTCCAGTGATATCCCCTCGTACATCGTGGGCATAGAGTAGTGGGGGGCCTCCGACCACTGTCTTCCCCTGTCTTGAGGGCACTCTTTTTTAAAGTGTCCCTCTTGTCCACAGCCAAAGCATCTACCTGATTTTGGGGGGGCTAAGGATCCCTTGGATGTGGTCCCCCCAGAGGCTGTCATAGCGGAGAGGGCCTTAGTCATCGCCTCGGTAAGGGCTTCAGTCTGAGCCTGAAGGGCAGTTGAAATAGTCTGGGTCTGATGGCTTTGTGCCCCTACGTCTTTGGTGGCTATAAACCATCGCTCCATAGAGTGGTCTTTTTGGCCTGCACAAGCCAACTTATGGTTTGAGTTCATTCCTTCCCAGACTAATAGTTTAACAAACTGATCTCTCAGAGGCCCCGTAGGGAATCTTCTCTGTATACTCTTTTCCACCCGATCTATGAAGGTGGAAAGGTCTTCATTATTTTTTGAGTGATGCCCAATATAGGGGGCTCACTGGGGCCCTCCACAAGCTTTTTCCAGGCCGCCAGGCATATGGCCCGTACCTGATCTGTATAAGGAGCAGGGATGATGGCCTGTTGAGGTCCCATACTCCATTGATCTGCCGTCCCTGACAACATCCCGAAAGTCACCGGGATAGCAGGGTTGGCAGCTTGATTTCTTTCTGCCTGAGCATGACACTCTTCCTTGAAAAAGGCACACCATTTGATATAGGTGTTACTGGGAAGTACTGCCTTACATAGCATCTTCCAGTCCTGGGTAGTACAAGGTTGATGAGCCAGGCCCTGGAGAATAGTTTCTGCCCACGGGGAGTTTGGGCCATCCTCTGCCACTGCCTTTTTAAGCTCTTTTAAATCATTGGCCTCCCAGGGGTACCAGGCTGCTGGCCTATTCCCCCCAGGGTTGACATTTACAGGAAAGGCTTGAGTCGGCCCGGTAAAGGGCAGCGGGGATCCCCAAGGGTCCCTGGGACAGGTTCTCCCTCTCCAAGGTGGCCTCATTGTCTCTCCCACCCAAGGTGTTCCCAAAACTTCCTCAAATGGGGGAGGCAGGGAGGGGTACAGATCTCTCCCCTGGGCTCCTGGTCCTGAGGCAAAGGGGTCTCTATTCTCTTCTGCCCTTTTATCATCCCCGAAAGGCTCCCATGGCCCACTACTCGCTCTACAGTCTTTATTCCCTACAGTCTCTTTCTCTATATTCTGGTCTGACAAGACTCGTTCCTTGTCAAACCTTTCCCATTGTTTTTCTGACTTTGAATTTGGGACACTCATATGAGTGACATGCTCCTTGCTCCGTGAAAAGCAGAGCTTGAGGGCCAAAATGATCAGACAGAACCCTAAGGGGGGTTTCTCACCATATCAAGCCTCTCGCTGCCTAGCAAAGGTTTGCACTCGATCCCAAGTGTCCCAAGAGAACAGACTGGCCGAAGCAACCCAGGGGGCCAACTGTACAGTGGTCCCCCAGACCTTAATGGCCTGAGCATCAGAAATCTCAAATCCCCTGCTTATGAGTATATATCTCAGCGCCTTGAGTGCAGGCTCATCAGATTTGCTGATGCTATTTCCCATGCTACCCAGAGAGAATAGAAAGAAAAGTCACTGAGGACAACCACCAAAAATCCTACTGGGAGTGGTGGTGGCCAGAAAGTTGGGCTTATGGTGTGCTTTTGGAACTGTTAATGTTCCTGTGTCATTGCACGGAAGTTTTCTTGCTGGGGGCGGGCACCCTAGAGGTTTCTAGCCCGTTCCGTGTCCCCCTTATCCTGTCACGGGAGTCTTCAAGTGGCAGGCACCCTAATGACCTTTAAGTGCCTGACCGGTGCCCACAGGGAAGGTTCTAGGCCACGTCCTCAGTTAAGAAAGATTAAAGGGGAGTTTCACCTGGTCGGGCTCTAGTTACTGAGGCTTACCTGTTGTGGGGCCTTCAAAGTCCGCCAGAGAGTGGCCCTAGCCAGGACTTATCAGTTGCCTCCACAACCATTCACCTGTTCACTGAAACTCCAGAAAAAAAGAATTAAGGACAGATCAGAAAAGAAGAGGAGAAGGAAAATAAGAGAGTTTTGACACTTCCCTCATAAAGGAGGGGGACCCACCTCGAAATCCAGATTACCTCGGGCAACACTCCTCTAAAGGGAGCTCCGCGCTGTGACCAGCCTAGGGTCCTTTGATGCTCCACTTTCAGAGCCGCATGGTGACACCACCTCCATCTGTCCGCTTCACGCCCCACATTGGGCGCCAGTTTCTGCTGGGGGGCGCTCCCCAGAAAGAGTGGAGGCAATGGAACTTCCCTCAGCAAAGCCGAGGTGTTCCAAGGAGAGGTGAGCCTGCTGTCTGTCAACCCAGCCCCTTGGCGAGCGAGGGACAATCAGACGTGACAGGAGTTCCCTCGAAGCAGTTCCACTTTATTGCTGCAAATTCCCAGCTTATATAGGCAAGCAGGGGGTGGTTTAGGAAGGACTTTCCATAGTTGCACCAATCACATTAAAGGTCAAATCATTATG
>SJYW01024750.1:0-10386 GCA_006410735.1 Raphicerus campestris | reverse complement strand
TCCTTTCCCCTTCCTGGTAACAAAACTTTATTCTCGTGGGTCCTTAAAGACCACACGATACATATTTTTTATTAAAAAACACCATCTGTAAAGGTTATATTAACAATTATCCACATATACATATATACATATATGACAATTAAAATCTCAATTTCAGGTACTTTCTTTATTTAACTTTTATTATAAAAATTTCAAACACAAAAATAGACAAAATAGTATAATGAAATATCAAATACCTGTCACCCAGATTCAACAGTTATCCACATTGTCCCCTTGTTATTGCTTCTATTTCCACTTACTATATAAACATATATAAAGAAACACAATGTATATATACACATATATAGTATATATAGTCATAGATTATATAGTATATATAGACAGTCTTAGATTATATTTCTTTGTATCAACTAACATGTATTAATAAATTCTAGAGCCCCTTTCATTTTCAAATGTGACNGAAACACAATGTATATATACACATATATAGTATATATAGTCATAGATTATATAGTATATATAGACAGTCTTAGATTATATTTCTTTGTATCAACTAACATGTATTAATAAATTCTAGAGCCCCTTTCATTTTCAAATGTGACCTGATTTGGATAAATTCTGGGGTCACCTTACCTATAGGCAACATTACTGGTCTGAAACACTTAAGAAAAATGGCTGAACTTCATCCTATTCATTATTACTCAATGTTGTCTGGTTCTTCCATGCTTTTCCCTGTACTTCAAGGGTAGAAAGCTTGGGAACTACAGTTCAAAGATTTCCTTGCTAAATCTACCACTGAGAGAACTTGGCAAGAGATTTGAAAGGCAAAAGAGAAAGAAAAGTCTTACTCTCCAGCTGCAGCAGGCAAATAGGAATTGGAGGAGATGGCAGAAGTGGATTTTGCCTCTGGGGTCAGGGCCACAGGCAGCCCAGATAATAGTTGGCAACTCTCCAAAATCCCTGAACTTCTGATTTCTTGACAGTGGCCTGACTTTGGTCCCAGGGTCCAAACATTATAGAGGCCACCCTTCCCCACATGAAACCTCTTCCATCTTAAAATAACCTCGAGTGAATTCTAGTTTCCTGATTAATTGCTGACTGAAACTGTTAACAAGGGAATCCTTGTTTGGATTCTGAGTATTGCTTCCAAGAAGCTCAGCACCATACAAGGTGCTGATGACCATCCACCCCTCCACCCCAATTTCAGCCCCTCTGACCACATCAACAGCCGATACCTGGCCAGGAACCCATGCTGTTTTATGGGTTGGCCAGAAGTTATTTTGGATTTTTCTATACCATCTTACAGAAATACCCAAACAAACTTTTCAGCCAACCCAATATTTCCATATCTTTTCTCAGGTTCATCTGTTAATTTCTTCTTCACCATAGCCCAGTGCCCTTGACTAACTTCCACTACTCGTGCAAGAAGCCAAGTATTTCCTTCTCAGGAAAGTTCTTGCCTCTCTGCTCCCAATCCAAAACTCTATCCACAGATTCAATATCATGAATTTACATTTGAGATGTCTGCTTACATATGCTCACAAATGTATGATTAAAAGTGTGTGTCCTTTTTGAGTATACAAACCTGGTTGTGTAACCCCATTGCCTAACAGAATTTGATCTACAGTAGACTTCCCTGGTGGCTCAGAGGTTAAAGCGTCTGCCTGGAATGCAGGAGACCTGGGTTCAGTCCCTGCGTTGGGAAAATCCCCTGGAGAAGGAAATGGCAACTCACTCCAGTACACTTGCCTGGAGAATCCCATGGAGGGAGGAGCCTAGTGGGCTATAGTCTATAGTCCATGGGGTCGCAAAGAGTCAGACACGACTGAGTGACTTCACTTTCACTTTCACTTTAGACTTCCCTGGTGATGCAGGTAGAAACAAATCTGCCTGCAACGCAGGAGACCCAGGTTCAATTCTTATGTCAGGAAAATTCCCTGGCGAAGGAAATGGCAACCCACTCCAGCATTTTGCCTGGAGAATTCCACAGACAGAGAAGCTTGGTGGGCTACAGTCCATGGGATCCCAAAGAGTTGGACTAAATAAATGAGTAGTTTGTTACCACCTTCAGCAGCTTGAGAATAAAGAATTCTGTGTCTAGAGATGACAAAGTCCTCTCAGCACTGAATCCATGCCCAGGTCTCTTACACTGTCCAGTAAGTGTATGGTGGCCACTGCTCCCTCAGGCTAATTAATTTTAATTAACTGCTTTAAGTAAAATTTAAAAGTCAGTTTCTCAATCACATGGGCCACGTTTCAAGAGCTCACTAATCATCCATGGCTAATGGCTACCATATTGGATGGCATGGATGGAAGACACTTCCATCATGACAGAAAGTTCAGTTGTACTGGGCTGGTCTCAAGTACCAGTAGAACAAAAGAACCATCCTAAGAGGCAAAGCTAGTAAAAGCTCTCTCATCTGGATACATTTGGAAATGACACATTTTTACAGGCTGACTCAGGGACAAAATGACCAGCCAGAATGCTTGGAAACAAACTAACAGTAAGGATATGGGCTCTGTGAGAGAGTGAGAATCTCAAAGCTGGCAGTTGTTGGGCAGTTGGTATTATATTGGATAGTTGGTATTATATAAGCCACTTTGATAAGTACTTGACACAAAACTTATTTAAGAAAAATAATTGTATGAGTAAGTATAAATTCACTGTCTTGTATGTACAATTTCAAAAGCCCTGAAAACCATCTCGTTTTGTCACAAGTTTTCCACAAACTCTCTTGGCAATAAAATCTGATCTGTGTTTTAACTGCTGCAAGTCTATTCCGAATCCTTATTTAATGTCAATAGTCACTCATAGTATCCCAGAAATGTCAATAGGTTACAGGATACCGCCCAGACTTCGCCCTTGCTGGGGATTTAATGTAAACTAGGGGATATAGACTAATTTACTTTCCTAAGATATGAAAGAATCTGAATTCTAAAATACATCTAGCTAGCCCCAGAGGTTTCAGATAAGCAACTGTGAACCTATATTCTTATTTTCCTATTTCACACACGAGAACATAAAACCCAGAGAGCTTAAAATCATAGAGACAGGGACTTTCCTGGTGGTCCAGTGGTTAAGAATCTGCCTTGCAATACAGGGGACATCACTTTGATCCCTGGTCTAGGAAGATCTCACATGCCTCACAGCAAATATGCCCGTGCAAAACAGTTCCTGAGCCTGCGCTCTGGAGCCCTTGAGCTACAACTATGGAAGCCCATGGACCCTAGAGCTCTGCCGCAACAAGAGAAGCCACCTCAATGATAAGCCCATGTACCACAGCTAGAGAGTAGCCACCGCTCGCCACAGCTAGAGAAAGCCCACACACAGCCATAAATAAATAAATAAATAAATAAAATTTAAAATTATAGAGACAGTGAGTAGGAAGCAGGGATTTATTTAACCCACACAATCTACGCCCAAAGGCCAATCTCTAAACACTAGTTAATACTGCCTCCCTCAGCTGTTGTTGAAATAAAAGCAAAACAGTTAGCCTCTGCTATAAACACATAGCTGAAGCCAAGCCACAGAGCCTGCAATTAGAGTTTTAAAAAAATACATGTTGCAGAGACTTCCTCAGGACCCTAACCGACCCCATAGACACAATCATAGCTGATGGTGTTAGATTCACCATTGCCTAAAACATGTACATTTCAAAGGAAACTAACTTTTGCAGTGGAATTCTCCAGTAAATTACAGTTAATTAATATCTTCAGGACCCAGCTATTTAATTCAAAATACCTCAGTGCACAGGTCCTCAGCAAGAGAGAAATAATGAAAAAATGCACTATCTCAAGAAGCATGGCTTCCTTAATCACAGCAGAGAGCAAAAACTCTCTCATGCTAAGAGACCAATGCACCTTCCTTTTTCACAATCCTGCTGAGAAAACGAATGCCTGGAAAACCTTCAAAGTCCCAGAGGCTTCGCAGTCAGCTTCTAGAGGGCAGCCTCTGTGGGCACATCAGATCCCCAGCAGGGACTCAGCAGCAGCCCCAGTGACAGGGCTCCCAGGCAGAGCAGCGGGAGAAGCATCTAGACATCTTCTGGTTTGGTTAAGAATTCGTTCCAGAGTGGTGAAGAGCCAGTTACCTCAGAAATATTTTGCAGCGTGGATAACTCCATCTAGAATTGTTTAATTAGCTAATGAGGTTGGGGAGCAGTGCTTCTGAGGGATCAGTCGTTAAGNTACTATAGCTGGGTCCAGCTCTGACAGTGTACGCAGTCTTGGAAAAGTGACTTTCCCTCAATGGGCTTTGGACTCCTAATGTGTAAATCAAGGGAGTTCAACTATAAATCTGGAGAGATCGCTAGGAGTTTTATCAGCTCTGAAATGTATGATTCTTTACACTATTTTTCCTCCTTTAAACAGCTTAAGTCTTTGAAAGACAGAGATGCCAAAAAAAAAGATACCTCATCAAACCCAGACATCTCTTGCACCCTTTAACAGGCAGCTTGCTGGGAGTAATGAGATAGTAACTAGATAGGATCAGTGCTTATCCCAGGAGAGCACCGTGGGTGTGAATTCAGACAGCTAAACCTGAACAGTAAGAGAGCATCTCTCTAAACCTGAAGAGCTCTCCCATTCACTCTTAAGGAATCTGAAAGTGACTAGGGATCCATCCAATGCTCTCATTAAACAGATCAGAGAACTGAAACAATGGGAATTCCAATGCCTCACCCAAGATGACACAGTTAATTAGCAACAGAGAAGCAACTCTGTTGCCCAGGGCTCCAGGCTCCTTGCCCACATTCATTGCACTGTGCTGCACTTTATACTCCAGGTTTAGAAAATCCACATTAATGGTTCAGATGTCTCCCCGCCAGGAGACAAGTCGTGTAGGGATCAAAGCACATCTGTGAAACTAATGACAGTCTAATTCACTATTGGCAGAAACGTGAGAGATTTGGGGAGAAAATTGCAACAGACTGTTACAGACCGTTCTGCAGCACATTGTTGAAAACGGAAAAACACCTCTTAGATCACAAAGTATCATTGAAGGGGGAGCCAACATTCCCTGCTCACTTCACATTCAGTTCCTTTAGATGGTTGGTGGATCCCCCAGATCAGCATGTTCCGAATGCACATCTGCTTCCAGGCTGGAGAAATGATAGCCAGGGGTCCACTGCTCTCATCATAAATTTATTTTTTCAAAAGCAGAGTTAAGAGCTTAACTGGATAAACTACAAAAATCAAGTGAGCATGATGCAATCAATCCCCTCATGTTCCAAAACACAGCCATGGTCCCTGACATCTAGATAGCTATCTTTCCAGACTTTTCCCAGCCTTGCCAGCTGTCATCTGAGTTTAAACTCACTTCCTGCAAAGGAAGAACACAGAAGGATTCTTATTTCGTTGACTGAACAAGTTTTTACGGACTACTTTTCAGATGCCAGAGATGATGCTCAATTATCTTGGGGGTTAATTCTATTGCAATTCTAGTTTCTGGACTAATTTACCAAGGCCACCCTAAAGACCTACTGTCCAACTTGAAGCAGAATTCAAGTTCAACAGCCCCAAGCCCCAACCCAAAGTCCTTTCCCCTTCCTGGTAACAAAACTTTATTCTCGTGGGTCCTTAAAGACCACACGATACATATTTTTTATTAAAAAAACACCATCTGTAAAGGTTATATTAACAATTATCCACATATACATATATACATATATGACAATTAAAATCTCAATTTCAGGTACTTTCTTTATTTAACTTTTATTATAAAAATTTCAAACACAAAAATAGACAAAATAGTATAATGAAATATCAAATACCTGTCACCCAGATTCAACAGTTATCCACATTGTCCCCTTGTTATTGCTTCTATTTCCACTTACTATATAAACATATATAAAGAAACACAATGTATATATACACATATATAGTATATATAGTCATAGATTATATAGTATATATAGACAGTCTTAGATTATATTTCTTTGTATCAACTAACATGTATTAATAAATTCTAGAGCCCCTTTCATTTTCAAATGTGACCTGATTTGGATAAATTCTGGGGTCACCTTACCTATAGGCAACATTACTGGTCTGAAACACTTAAGAAAAATGGCTGAACTTCATCCTATTCATTATTACTCAATGTTGTCTGGTTCTTCCATGCTTTTCCCTGTACTTCAAGGGTAGAAAGCTTGGGAACTACAGTTCAAAGATTTCCTTGCTAAATCTACCACTGAGAGAACTTGGCAAGAGATTTGAAAGGCAAAAGAGAAAGAAAAGTCTTACTCTCCAGCTGCAGCAGGCAAATAGGAATTGGAGGAGATGGCAGAAGTGGATTTTGCCTCTGGGGTCAGGGCCACAGGCAGCCCAGATAATAGTTGGCAACTCTCCAAAATCCCTGAACTTCTGATTTCTTGACAGTGGCCTGACTTTGGTCCCAGGGTCCAAACATTATAGAGGCCACCCTTCCCCACATGAAACCTCTTCCATCTTAAAATAACCTCGAGTGAATTCTAGTTTCCTGATTAATTGCTGACTGAAACTGTTAACAAGGGAATCCTTGTTTGGATTCTGAGTATTGCTTCCAAGAAGCTCAGCACCATACAAGGTGCTGATGACCATCCACCCCTCCACCCCAATTTCAGCCCCTCTGACCACATCAACAGCCGATACCTGGCCAGGAACCCATGCTGTTTTATGGGTTGGCCAGAAGTTATTTTGGATTTTTCTATACCATCTTACAGAAATACCCAAACAAACTTTTCAGCCAACCCAATATTTCCATATCTTTTCTCAGGTTCATCTGTTAATTTCTTCTTCACCATAGCCCAGTGCCCTTGACTAACTTCCACTACTCGTGCAAGAAGCCAAGTATTTCCTTCTCAGGAAAGTTCTTGCCTCTCTGCTCCCAATCCAAAACTCTATCCACAGATTCAATATCATGAATTTACATTTGAGATGTCTGCTTACATATGCTCACAAATGTATGATTAAAAGTGTGTGTCCTTCTTGAGTATACAAACCTGGTTGTGTAACCCCATTGCCTAACAGAATTTGATCTACAGTAGACTTCCCTGGTGGCTCAGAGGTTAAAGCGTCTGCCTGGAATGCAGGAGACCTGGGTTCAGTCCCTGCGTTGGGAAAATCCCCTGGAGAAGGAAATGGCAACTCACTCCAGTACACTTGCCTGGAGAATCCCATGGAGGGAGGAGCCTAGTGGGCTATAGTCCATGGGGTCGCAAAGAGTCAGACACGACTGAGTGACTTCACTTTCACTTTCACTTTAGACTTCCCTGGTGATGCAGGTAGAAACAAATCTGCCTGCAACGCAGGAGACCCAGGTTCAATTCTTACGTCAGGAAAATTCCCTGGCGAAGGAAATGGCAACCCACTCCAGCATTTTGCCTGGAGAATTCCACAGACAGAGAAGCTTGGTGGGCTACAGTCCATGGGATCCCAAAGAGTTGGACTAAATAAATGAGTAGTTTGTTACCACCTTCAGCAGCTTGAGAATAAAGAATTCTGTGTCTAGAGATGACAAAGTCCTCTCAGCACTGAATCCATGCCCAGGTCTCTTACACTGCCCAGTAAGTGTATGGTGGCCACTGCTCCCTCAGGCTAATTAATTTTAATTAACTGCTTTAAGTAAAATTTAAAAGTCAGTTTCTCAATCACATGGGCCACGTTTCAAGAGCTCACTAATCATCCATGGCTAATGGCTACCATATTGGATGGCATGGATGGAAGACACTTCCATCATGACAGAAAGTTCAGTTGTACTGGGCTGGTCTCTAGTACCAGTAGAACAAAAGAACCATCCTAAGAGGCAAAGCTAGTAAAAGCTTTCTCATCTGGATACATTTGGAAATGACACATTTTTACAGGCTGACTCAGGGACAAAATGACCAGCCAGAATGCTTGGAAACAAACTAACAGTAAGGATATGGGCTCTGTGAGAGAGTGAGAATCTCAAAGCTGGCAGTTGTTGGGCAGTTGGTATTATATTGGACAGTTGGTATTATATAAGCCACTTTGATAAGTACTTGACACAAAACTTATTTAAGAAAAATAATTGTATGAGTAAGTATAAATTCACTGTCTTGTATGTACAATTTCAAAAGCCCTGAAAACCATCTCGTTTTGTCACAAGTTTTCCACAAACTCTCTTGGCAATAAAATCTGATCTGTGTTTTAACTGCTGCAAGTCTATTCCGAATCCTTATTTAATGTCAATAGTCACTCATAGTATCCCAGAAATGTCAATAGGTTACAGGATACCGCCCAGACTTCGCCCTTGCTGGGGATTTAATGTAAACTAGGGGATATAGACTAATTTACTTTCCTAAGATATGAAAGAATCTGAATTCTAAAATACATCTAGCTAGCCCCAGAGGTTTCAGATAAGCAACTGTGAACCTATATTCTTATTTTCCTATTTCACACATGAGAACATAAAACCCAGAGAGCTTAAAATCATAGAGACAGGGACTTTCCTGGTGGTCCAGTGGTTAAGAATCTGCCTTGCAATACAGGGGACATCACTTTGATCCCTGGTCTAGGAAGATCTCACATGCCTCACAGCAAATATGCCCGTGCAAAACAGTTCCTGAGCCTGCGCTCTGGAGCCCTTGAGCTACAACTATGGAAGCCCATGGACCCTAGAGCTCTGCCGCAACAAGAGAAGCCACCTCAATGATAAGCCCATGTACCACAGCTAGAGAGTAGCCACCGCTCGCCACAGCTAGAGAAAGCCCACACACAGCCATAAATAAATAAATAAATAAATAAAATTTAAAATTATAGAGACAGTGAGTAGGAAGCAGGGATTTATTTAACCCACACAATCTACGCCCAAAGGCCAATCTCTAAACACTAGTTAATACTGCCTCCCTCAGCTGTTGTTGAAATAAAAGCAAAACAGTTAGCCTCTGCTATAAACACATAGCTGAAGCCAAGCCACAGAGCCTGCAATTAGAGTTTTAAAAAAATACATGTTGCAGAGACTTCCTCAGGACCCTAACCGACCCCATAGACACAATCATAGCTGATGGTGTTAGATTCACCATTGCCTAAAACATGTACATTTCAAAGGAAACTAACTTTTGCAGTGGAATTCTCCAGTAAATTACAGTTAATTAATATCTTCAGGACCCAGCTATTTAATTCAAAATACCTCAGTGCACAGGTCCTCAGCAAGAGAGAAATAATGAAAAAATGCACTATCTCAAGAAGCATGGCTTCCTTAATCACAGCAGAGAGCAAAAACTCTCTCATGCTAAGAGACCAATGCACCTTCCTTTTTCACAATCCTGCTGAGAAAACGAATGCCTGGAAAACCTTCAAAGTCCCAGAGGCTTCGCAGTCAGCTTCTAGAGGGCAGCCTCTGTGGGCACATCAGATCCCCAGCAGGGACTCAGCAGCAGCCCCAGTGACAGGGCTCCCAGGCAGAGCAGCGGGAGAAGCATCTAGACATCTTCTGGTTTGGTTAAGAATTCGTTCCAGAGTGGTGAAGAGCCAGTTACCTCAGAAATATTTTGCAGCGTGGATAACTCCATCTAGAATTGTTTAATTAGCTAATGAGGTTGGGGAGCAGTGCTTCTGAGGGATCAGTCGTTAAGGTTTAAACACATGAGACTACAGTAAATTCTCATTTGTAAGAGTCAGCAGATTTTCTTCTCTTTGATACCCAGTTAGAAGCTGTCACACTATATGAAACCCTTAAAAGTTGAGTTGATGACATACTATCTGAAACCCTTAAAGCCATGGGGTCCCTTAAAGTCAGGGGGTTTAAGGCATGAAATTACAGAGGGGCCAGTCAGGTCTAATACAGCTAGGGCTTAAACTGTCTCACTCTTTTTATTTTGGGTGTCTGATGACGAGTACAGAGTAGCCTGGTGCCCCTGACAGCTATCACGTAAAAACAGCAAAGTTTGTTCATCCACACCTGTTTAAGCTCTTGTGGCTTGAACAAGGAGAAAACTGCCTGATCCCCACCCCACCAGGGATTGGCAGCCTAAGTCCAGGTAAAGCACTCCTGCTTCACTCCATCTGGAAAGTTCTTTACCCCCTCAAACCACAGTGAAAACACATCACTCATGCACATGCCCTTGAGGCCTTTGTGGAGGGAAATGACTTCAAAAGATTCTATCAGTTGATACTTCAGGAAGCCATTAGTTCCAGATAAACACAAATTCTCTCTTCCATGCAGCAAGTTCAGACACAGGCATGCAGATAATGAACTCCAGGGAGAGATGCTACAACCCTCACCTGTAAGGACTGTCCTCAAAGTGTCCACAGAACTTGGTTCTGCATCATTCTCTGGGAAAGGTCGTTCAGAGAGCTGCCACTGTTGGCAGTTCTACCTGGGATCAGCCAGAGTGAGAGCCTGAGGACAGAAACCCAAACTGCCAAAGATGAACTCATGCCTGACCA
>SJYW01024748.1:55320-81996 GCA_006410735.1 Raphicerus campestris | reverse complement strand
TTGCCATTTCCTTCTCCAGGGGATCTTCCCGACCTAGGGATCGAGCCCGGGTCTCCCGCATTGGAGGCAGACGCTTTAACCTCTAAGCCACCAGATGGGAGAACCCATCTGCCAATGCAGGAGACAGAAACGGGTTCAGTCCCTGGGTCAGGAAGATCCCCTGGAGGAGGGCATGGAAACCCACTCCAGTACTCTTGCCTGGAGAATCCTATGAACAGAAGAGCCTGATGAGCTATAGTCCATAGGGTCGCAAAGAGTAAGACAGGACTAAAGCGACCTAGGATACACAATGGCGAAGAATGTGAAGACAGCACACTGGAATTAAGACTCCTTATTTGTCCCTCTGTCTCTCAAGCAGATGAAGGACTAAACAGAGTTGAACTGTCCACCTCAGTGGGAAATAAGATCAATATTAATAAAATAGTCAGTGATTCAAAGGACTGACTTGAGGAAGAACATAGAATGCAAAGGATAAACACATAAAAATGATTAGAGATAAAATGATAGACATGAAATAAAGATAATCGATATCTAGCATCCTAACTGTAGCAATGAAGAAAAAAACAGAGTAAGCAGAATGGAAAAATATTAAGTGTAATAGAAAATCATTTTCTAAAATAAAAGAAGATAGAATCTGCAGATTGAAAGCATTTACACACATAGGCAAAAATTATTTGCAAGTCATTGAAACATAAACAGAAAAGCTATTGTACTTCAAAGGAAAAAGTCTATATGTAATTAGGCAGAAACAGAATTTGCAAAAGAAAAAAAAAATCAAGCTAAACTCATACTTTCAGCAACACTAAATGCCAGAAGACAATAGAGTAATATGTACAGACTAAGGGGGAAAATATGTCATTATCTTTGTTTATTGTATCACTCAATGGCCTGAATGAATTTTGAAAACATAGTATTGAGCAAAAGAAGACAGACCTTCACTGTAATATCTACTATTAGAAGTTCAAGAGTAGACCATTCCAATTTATGGTGATAGCAATTCAGGAGAAAAATTACCTCTTGGAAAGCCATGGGGTACTATTCAGAGGCAAGAGGCACTAAAGAACTTTCCAAGGGATGAAAAGTTCTAGAACTTGGCCTGTGGCGTAGCTACATGAGTGTAAACAAAAGGTAAAAATTTCATTAGATTTAAGATGTGTGCATATCACAGTGTAAATAATATTGCAATTTAAGAAAACAATTTAATAAAAAATAGTAATTAATAAATTAGAAAACAACACAGAATTGATCAAGAAAAGCTCATCTTATAGTGGAGTGGGTAAATGAATAAACTAGATAAACCACTTCACTACCAAAGATTTTTGAAAACGGATAAAAAAACAACAAAAAAAACCCCCCACAAATTTAAGAATAAGAAAAGGAGAGTTATAATAAAAGATAAAATAATTATAAAACAATAGTTTGTACACTTTATTTTTTTAAATGCTGACAACCTCAAAAAAAATAGAAAATTGAAAACAAAAACATGAAAGAAATTCCAAAGTTTTCAATGAGCTAATCCCCACAAAAACACTGATTTCAGACAAGGTCACCAGTGAAATATTTCAGACTTTTAAGCTAGGATAATTATCATTTTATTTACATTGTTTTTTAGTAAAAATGGTAGATTAGAGCCAGATCACAAACGTTCCATCCCCCCCATGCCCAAAATGAAGGGAAAAGGTAGAAAAAAACTAATAAACATGCACATATAAACACATGCAAACAAGTCAAATTTAGAGTCCAAAATCTTGCCACAAATGTCTATAAAACAAGAGGCAAAGATTCTGGTATGGTATGGCATGACATAGGATGACTTTTGACCAATATCACAAGAGGTACAAGGGAAAGGTGAGGAAAAATACACTGAGAATTCTCATAATACCCCAGCTCAAAGAAAAGTAAACTGAGAAGCCAAGAATATGTCCTGGAAAGGCTTGGACAGACAAATTCTGAAGGGGGCAAAAGTCCTTGCCAACTTTTATAGGCTTCCGTGAGGGGAGAGGAATACAGACAAGGAAGAAATCAGAGCAAAGGGAAGGATCAAACAGTTCCTCTCAGATCTAATTATTCCCCCAAAACAAGCACTTTGCAGGACTGAAAACAAAGAAGAAAAATAATGGCTTGAGACCCTCTGAGAATAAGCCAGGAAACAGAGGAATAAGAGAGGCCTCAGTTAAGTTCTTATCACCCAACCTATGCCTTACCGAAGGGGAGAAAATCAACAGTAACTAAGGTTGCATTTAAGCAAATAAAATTATAGGACACCCAGTTATACTTGGACACAGTTATTCTAAAAAAGTACTCACTGCCTACCAGAAATTCAAATTTAACTGGATGGATTATATCTGTCTGCACTAATAGGACCAGAATCAGGGAGGCCCCCTTATTATTTCCTTTTTGTCAGCAGGAAGAATGGAAACAGCTTTGGGTTGATGGGTGAATAAAGATGAAATGAATCCAAGAGACCTGCCTCTCTAACAGAAACTCTATGGTATCATTGCCGTGTGTTTTGTACTAGTCACTCAGTCGTGTCAACTCTTTGTGACGCCATGGACTGTAGCCCACCAGGCTCCTCTGTTTGTGAAATTCTCCAGGCAAGAATACTACAGTTGGTTTTCATTCCCTTCTCCAAGGGATCTTTCCAACCCAGGCCTCCTGCATTGAAGGCAAATTCTTTACCATACCACTAGAAAGTAATAATAAAATGAAATGCAATAAAAAAAAAATAGGTTGGTCTTAGACTTTTCCATAGAAGCATTCATTGCAAGAAGACATTAACAAGACATGAACATTTCTGAGAAAATGTGAAAAATCAAGAACCTATTCAGCCAAGAACTTGATAAATTATGTTTTCAGCATAAAGGAATTCAGAAAGTAATAGCATCCACCAGACTTTTTACAGACTACACTAACAAATGGAAACAAGGCAACTGAGATGAATAAAAACAGATTGTTAAAACTAGAAACCATGAGTAAAGAACAGAAAGTAACCAAAAAAATATAACAACATAAATCTGGACTTCTCTGTTGGTTCAGACAATAACAAATCTACCTGCAATTTAGGAGACATGGGTTTGATTGCTGGGTTGGGAAGATCCCCTGGAGAAGGGAATGGGAACCCACTCCAGTATTCTTGCCTAGAGAATTCCATTGGCAGAGGAGCATGGTAGGCTACAGTCCAGAGGGTCAAAAAGTCATCTTACATGACTGAGCAACTAACATAAATCTACTGAAAAATAATGACATGAAAGATAGGAATTATTAAAATGTTACTAATGAATATTATCTAAAAGGTGAGGAAAGATAAGTAAAAACTAATTAATATGATAATCAAACTATCCTTTTTATGGAATTGTTTTCTTAAATTATAGAGGTATCTTTTATAAATTAATATTTATGATAAAATGTATCAAAATTTTTGAAATATCACCTATGAGTTATTTTCAATAATTTGTTTTTAATCTGTTAAAATCAAGTAAAATTAACTTTTTAAATTCTTATTTAAAATAAATATTAATAAAATTTGATAAAAACAGAATATGATCTTATGTTTGCAAAATTAACTTCACTTAATATTCTATTCATTCCATAAATAGGCATCATTATCTGAGAACCTACTATATTCCAGGCACACTATTTTTTTGTATAAATACAAATACACACATACACACAAACACATCAGAAAATGTCTGGCATCATGTCCATCTAATATTAATGATACCTATTTTAAAATGATAGAATTTGGAATGAGTTTTCTTTTTTTTTATTTTTCTTTTAAATACTTATAAGGAATGGGAATCATTTTTATAAAAACAACAAATTATCACAGAATATAAAGAAAGGGGGAAATGACATTTAATTTTAAAAAGCCAACATAACACATATCAAAATGTGACAAAAAATGCACAAAAATAGAATAGCATGCAAACTTCACTTATGAATATTTAAGCAGAAATCCCAATTAAAATATAAACATATAGAGTTAGATAGTCAATGAAAGAATAATATACCATAAGAATGACAAAATAGTCAATAAATATTAAAATATTTATTATAGTAAGTTTAAAGGAGATAAATCATAAAATCTTGTTATATACTAAAAGACACTTTATAAAATGCATAATTTACTCCAAATATTAATGAATAATAAGCCAGTAAGAAATACATAATTTTTCAAACTAATAAAACTGTAGATAAATCAGGAAAGTAAGAAGTTTCAAAATTCAAGTGAAGACATTATTCCAGGAAAGGAGTGATCTACTCTGTTAATGTTGCTGAGATTCATGTAAAATAAGAAATGAAAAAGGATCATTGGAGTTGGTGTGAAAATCACTGGTAATCCAGATAAAAGCTGTTTTCTTGTCATGGTGAGGATAAAATTTTTATTGAAGTGTTCAAGCAAGAATGAAAGAGGAAAATGTTGTAAGAATGAACAACCTTTGGAAGAGTTCTACTACAGAGAGAAAGAGAAAACTAGGGTCATTGCTAAAAGAGGGTGCGGAGTCAAAGGGGTTTTTTGGTTGTTTGGGGTATATTCTAACACATATGTTGATTCCACGGAAAGGAAATGGGGAAAAAAAAAACTAATAGAAAGGGAAAAGTTTCAGGTGGAATATCTGTGAGTTGCAACAAGGTAGCTGGCCTTAAGAAAGAGCAAGAACAGCTCTTCTGTATTAAGGAAAAAGGGCAGAGCATAACGGTATTGAAAGTTTGAAAAAACTGAAGATGCTAAGAGGAGAGAGCTCTACAGTCATCATTTTCTCATTGAAGGAAGAATCAAAATCATCAGAGTAAGAAATGGTGAAAGATGTTGGAGAATTGAGGCAGATAGTTAAGATGAAAAATAGTCTTGAGGGGATCATGGAAGAATGACAGAGCAGAGGGAAATAATTAGGATCACTGGACTGGGTTTAGGACCAACTTGGGATTTATGGGTCACAAATTAAAAGTAAGGCCAGGCAATGGTTAGATGGTTTGTCTCAAGTGTATCTAGCCCCAAGGGAGTGAGTGGGGGTCACAGTTGGGGAGAGGAGATGCAGAATAGGTAGAGTGGGTTCAAGCATCGCCGGGACTTTTCTAGGTGAGGACAATGAAGAAAGAGGCCTAGAAGTCAAACGTACATGCAAAAAGTGATTGAGGCGACATATATGAAGAGCTAATGGCAACCCACTCCAGTACTCCTGCCTGGAAAATCCCATGGATGGAGGAGCCTGGTAGGCTGTGGTCCATGGGATCACTAGTAGTTGGACACAACTGGGCTACTTCAATTTTACTTTTCACTTTCATGCATTGGGGAAGGAAATGGCAACCCACTCCAGTATTCTTGCCTGGAGAATCACAGGGACGGGGGAGCCTGGTGGGCTGCCATGTCTGGAGTTGCACAGAGTTGGACACGACTGAAGCAACTTAGCAGCAGCAGCAGCAAGCTGACTAAGACGGTAGAGAAGACAAGATGAAGCACTTGGATGTCACCTGAACCTCCCACCCCACTCATCTAGGAAATCTGCATATCCTCAGGAAAGATAGAAGTTGTAGTCATAACCTAAATAGGCATCTTATTAACTCTTCTCATACCTTCAGGGTCAACTAACCTGTTGCAACTCAGATGGTAAAGACTCTACCAGCAAGGTGGGAGACCTGGGTTTGACCCCTGGGTCGGGAAGATCCCCTGGAAAAGGGAATGGCTACCCATTCCAGTATTCTTGCCTGGAGAATTCCAGGGACAGAGGAGCCTGGTGGGCTACTGTCTATGGGGTCGCAAAGAGTCAGACACAAGTGAGTGACTAACACTTTTACTTTTCAACCTGTTGCAACTAACCCTAAGTGATCAGAGAGATAACATTCTCCTGTGATATAAATGGTATAAGTAATAGCTAATAGGTTTTAAGCAACCAAAACAGACTGGATATCTTAGCCTTAGAAGGTAAGCTGATTCAACTAAACCCAGAAAGGACAGAAGGCAGAGTGGCACCAGCACCAATGTCAAAAATGTCATAGTCTCTTGAAGGCAATACCACTAGAAGAACAACTTCCTTTCAACAACATGTCCCTTCACTTAAAGTGCAAATTTCCTGGAGACTAAGCTTATCCTAGCTTCCGTCATGGAGACAGCTGTAGGCCACATGTGTGCAAGGCACTGTGAAAAAGAATCCTACCAGACCACATAGAAGAGGGAGGGATGGATCCACAAAGCAATGCTAAGACGAAGAGAATAAGAAACTGGATAAAGAAACAGCACTCTGTTTGTTTCTTTGGTCTGAGAAAACTGACAGGATGATAGAACAATATTAGGGCCAAGACATTTTGTAGTTGGACTCCTAGAGGAAATCAACACCAACAGAAGGGATTCTCAAGCAGCATGGAGGCTGCCGGAGACCAACAGTTTGGACAGACAGGGTCCCAGGGCAGGGCAGTAACACCTCACATGGCAGGTACTGCGGCAGCAACAGCAGTGACACAGACTAGTCCAGTACCAGAAGGAAGCAAAAGGGTCAGTTTGTCAGAACACAGAAGACCTCCCCTGAGAATTCTAAGAAGTACACAAAAAGTGGAAAGATTTGAAAGTGAGGTCTACCCCTATGGTATGGAAAAGCCAACAAGTTAGTGAAATTTAGAAACTGATATCGAGGTATATTTGACTAGGAAAATTTCAAGTGACCCTTAGTTCTTTTCTGTTCTCTAACAGAAAGGAAAAGGAACTGGATTCGAATGCTGTGTTCATTCATTGAAACAAAGGGGACACTGACGCAACTAACAAGTAGGGAACAGTTCCTCCTTCCTGGTAGATCCAGATACAGAAGAACAACTGGCTCCTTGCATAAGGCTGCCACACATAGGGCTCTCCTTACTTAAGTGTGGAGGAAGAAAAATCAGGCAGTTCTCAAATTTGAAATCCTTCCTCACCCACACTTCCTATGGATAAAATTTTGCAAAGACATACTGTGTCCACAAGTCAACTCAAAACGAAGGGGTAGACCCTGCTACGAATTACACAGTAAATTCACATTGTTGCCTCCCTCCAGTCATGCCGCTAAACACACACACGCTCACTTTTTCATGCCTACAAAACTTAGTCAAAATGAACATCTAGAGTAGGATTAACAGAGAAACAGATGTTTAACTTCAAAACCTGCAAATAAAGAATGAAGGAAGGCAAGAGGTCACACACACATACACACACACATGCACTCACAGTTTGCCTAAATCATGGGTGTGTTGATCACAGATTAGAGGATGATGAAATAAAACAACTTCAGGTCTTTTTAAAATATTAGATAATTTAATCTCTTTCTTGCTACCTATGACCTTCTTGAATCAGTTCTGCAGCGGGCTCCCAGTAACGCAGCCCCTATAGGGCAAACTCGGCTCACTGCAAACTCTGGGTCAGGACTGCAGAAGAGAGCTTCCTTCTACTTCTTTATTCAAATCCTGTCTTATTTTAGAAGGTACAGTAAATAAAATTCTCATATTGCAGATGAGATGTTGTTCCAAAGGAATCACTGGCAAAAGAATGCTTCTTGCTTCTTGTTTCCAGTGCTTCTTTTTTCCACCACAGAACATTTGGGTAGACCTTTTAGGGAACCTACTTAACTTGGTTATTTATACAATACATCTTCTACCAAAGTCTTGTTAAATGTTAAGAGTATTTAAAACCTTATGAGCACTGTTTAATAGTAGCTCCATGGTACTAAAAGGACCACACTGATTTCTAAAAATATGCTTCTATTTGATCTAGGCATTACTTAATCAGGAAGCTTTTGCAGGAGTTCAACTCTATACTTGTGTTTCACTGTTTACACAAACAACTTCTATGTCTGTAGCAGCTCATATATGCCCTAAGATTCTCTCTCCAGATCAGAATCTAATTTCTCCAGACTGAAGAAGACAGTGGCTTCTGCCACGAATACTTTATAGAGGCTCAGTTCTCAAGCCTTCTAGATATCAACCTTCAGAACCCTTGAGAGACCAATAGAAGACAAGTTCAAAGATGAAAATTAGAATGCAAATCACATGAAAGCCTAAGGGTTTATTCAGTGAGAGAGAAAAAGAATGGTAAATCATCATGTTCATAAATTCTGGGGGAAGAAAAAACAGCAAAAAATATTCTACATATGTTTTATATTCTTCTGCATCTTACTGATATAGCTTTAAGTGCTAAACAATTTTAGGATAATATCTTCAATAAAAGTACATTTAGCCCATGAGAGCACTAATTTTATATATATATATATATGCAACATTTCATAAGAAACAGTTCCATTAGAACTGCACTCTCTCTCAGTCCTTTATGCTTTCAAGTAGGATTTTGAAATGTCTTTTTATTGTGGGGCTGTTATTGCTTGTCATTTTCCCAAATAAGGCTTCACTATCTCATAATTATTACTCAGAGGTCTCATGGACCCACATGGAATTTGTTGTACTCTAACACAAAAATAAGAATCTTATTTTAAATCGCCAATAAATACAAATACAAAATTTTGCATTGTACAGTATAAAAATACCTTCTCACAAAAGAACACAAAAGAGACAAGGGTTGCTAGGCAACCACCCAGCACAAGCTTTAGCATTCAAGGTAACAGAAAAACTACTGTACTGCTACCACCTAAAGGTTCTTGCTTAAAGCAATGAAAGAAAACTGACAGTGAGGAGTTGAAACAGAGCTCAGAAATACCACCATGCTCCAAAAATTGTATTTGATCATGTTTTATTGAGTTTAATATGTTGATTTACAAAATAAGTGAAGAAAGTACAATAAATCTTGTTTGGATTGTGTTCAACTTTTAAAATTCAGCTGCCATTTGCTACACGACCCGGGATGTTATTTTCTGTGCACACTAAAGGTTATACTACACACAAGCTTTTCTTTCAACAAAATCAATGTGAAGAGCAGTGCCCAGGTGAGCAGAACAGAGCTCACCAGACCACCATCCATTATTCCATCAAAAATCCAATGCTGGAGATATAAGGATTATAATCCTTGAGATCTATAATACAGAGCAATGTATTATGATATGTGTAGTCTAGAGCAACCTACCTGGTTTAACTCCTGGCTTTATACCACTTACTGGCCTTATGACCTCTGACAAGACTCTTATCCCCTAATCATTAGTTTCCTCATCTGCAAAAGAAAAGGAAAAGCTTACCTACACTATGATATTCAAGTGATAATTGAAATAACATATGTAAATCCCCTTGCATAGCAGCTGACATGTAATAGTTATACAATAAATGTTCATATTATTGATATTATTATGAAAGTAAATAACAAATGATGTTCAATCGCATTTATTTAAATAATCTCAGGGTACTTATTAAACAAATACTTAATGTGGTAATATTTTGTTCTAGCACACAATGTAATATGGGAATAAATGACATAGGAAACAGCACAGAAGTAGCACATGGTCATTATGATAAATGACCATTAATTGGAGACCTGTATCTTTCATCATCCTGTGCAACTTGGGGCCCTGTTATTAAGAAATGGTGAAAAGATCAATGAACCCCAAAACAGGATGGCCTACATTATCTTGGTCCTATCTGAGTTCCTTGCATTTATATAGGAAGCTATAAGGAATTATGTATACTCTGGTCACCATGGAATTTCAGATCTTTGGGCTACTACCTAAAGGAAAATTTCATCTATGGAAAATCAAGAACCACACTGGAGCTGGAGGGATCTCTAAGGGCTCAGCTCAAATATCCCACCTCCAGCTGGTGATACCATTCTGTTTTCTGGCTTGCTTCAAGCTCTTCCTTGTGTGCTCACAGCTTCTTATTTTTTTCTTTTGGTTTTTCTGGCAGTAGCATGTGGGATCTCAGTTCCCTGACCAGGAATCAAACCTGCAACCCCTGCATTGGTGGCACAGAGTCTTAACCACTGAACCTCCAGGGAAGCCCCTTAGAGCTTCAGTTTTATGATTAACTTCCATAGACCTCACGATGGCCTTGCTGACTGCTTCTTCACAATGACTTACACGCTCTTCCATGGACAATGATAATAGACACTATGTTACCTACTTTAAATCCCAAAACAGAGATTCTGATTGCCAGCAAAAAGGTGAAAAGCACTGTAGTGGACAAACACTAGGATTTGTCACCCAGATCTCCTTCAAAAACAAGGGATTTTTCCCCTAGCCATTGCAAGTGTTGCTGAGAGCCCCCAGCCTTCAGGCCCCACAGAGACACACAGATTGTCTCAGCTAAAGAGAGTTGCCTCATCCAAGGCATTGTCCGCTTCCTGGGCAGCTGGGACTTAGAGAGGATAAAGGCCTAGTCCACTTATCTTGCTTCAGGACATCTCCAAAGGATCATTCCAGGTCCTGAACTCCCTAGAATATCTGCTGAACCCTGAATTGAGACTGCATCACCATTCAACTCTTCACTCTGCCCACTTCTGCTTCCATTCTCCCTTCATTCCCCTCCCCTTCCTCTCCCCTTCTCCTTTTTCCCCCTTTTCCCCAGATGTGGATCTCCAGAGCACTTCTGGAGGACCATCCTATACACTAAGCATCTCTGAGTCTGCTGCATATGAAACCAATTAGTGAAGTGAACATAATTTATAAATTGCACACATCAGATCTTCAAGTCAAACTATCTAGTTTTCAACAGCCAGTTGAAATACTGCCTTGCCCCAGCTTACATGCCCACTGTTGACACAATAAGCTATGGTTCAGGGACCAGGAAGATAAGGTTGTGTGTCACTCAGCCAGTCAGTTCAGTCTCTCAGTCGTGTCCAACTCTTTGCAATCCCATGAACCACAGCACAGCAGACCTCCCTGTCCATCACCAACTCCCAGAGTTTACCCAAACTCATGTGCATTGAGTCAGTGATGTCATCTAACCATCTCATCCTCTGTCGTCCCCTTCTCCTCCTGCCTTCAATCTTTCCCAACATCAGGGTCTTTTCAAATGAGTCAGCTCTTCGCATCAGGTGGCCAAAATATTGGAGTTTCAGCTTCAACATAAGTNGTCCAAGTATAACTGGGTGTCCTATAATTTTATTTGCTTAAATGCAACCTTAGTTACTGTTGATTTTCTCCCCTTCGGTAAGGCATAGGTTGGGTGATAAGAACTTAACTGAGGCCTCTCTTATTCCTCTGTTTCCTGGCTTATTCTCAGAGGGTCTCAAGCCATTATTTTTCTTCTTTGTTTTCAGTCCTGCAAAGTGCTTGTTTTGGGGGAATAATTAGATCTGAGAGGAACTGTTTGATCCTTCCCTTTGCTCTGCTTTCTTCCTTGTCTGTATTCCTCTCCCCTCACGGAAGCCTATAAAAGTTGGCAAGGACTTTTGCCCCCTTCAGAATTTGTCTGTCCAAGCCTTTCCAGGACATATTCTTGGCTTCTCAGTTTACTTTTCTTTGAGCTGGGGTATTATGAGAATTCTCAGTGTATTTTTCCTCAGCTTTCCCTTGTACCTCTTGTGATATTGGTCAAAAGTCATCCTATGTCATGCCATACCATACCAGAATCTTTGCCTCTTGTTTTATAGACATTTGTGGCAAGATTTTGGACTCTAAATTTGACTTGTTTGCATGTGTTTATATGTGCATGTTTATTAGTTTTTTTCTACCTTTTCCCTTCATTTTGGGCATGGGGGGGATGGAACGTTTGTGATCTGGCTCTAATCTACCATTTTTACTAAAAAACAATGTAAATAAAATGATAATTATCCTAGCTTAAAAGTCTGAAATATTTCACTGGTGACCTTGTCTGAAATCAGTGTTTTTGTGGGGATTAGCTCATTGAAAACTTTGGAATTTCTTTCATGTTTTTGTTTTCAATTTTCTATTTTTTTTGAGGTTGTCAGCATTTAAAAAAATAAAGTGTACAAACTATTGTTTTATAATTATTTTATCTTTTATTATAACTCTCCTTTTCTTATTCTTAAATTTGTGGGGGGTTTTTTTTGTTGTTTTTTTATCCGTTTTCAAAAATCTTTGGTAGTGAAGTGGTTTATCTAGTTTATTCATTTACCCACTCCACTATAAGATGAGCTTTTCTTGATCAATTCTGTGTTGTTTTCTAATTTATTAATTACTATTTTTTATTAAATTGTTTTCTTAAATTGCAATATTATTTACACTGTGATATGCACACATCTTAAATCTAATGAAATTTTTACCTTTTGTTTACACTCATGTAGCTACACCACAGGCCAAGTTCTAGAACTTTTCATCCCTTGGAAAGTTCTTTAGTGCCTCTTGCCTCTGAATAGTACCCCATGGCTTTCCAAGAGGTAATTTTTCTCCTGAATTGCTATCACCATAAATTGGAATGGTCTACTCTTGAACTTCTAATAGTAGATATTACAGTGAAGGTCTGTCTTCTTTTGCTCAATACTATGTTTTCAAAATTCATTCAGGCCATTGAGTGATACAATAAACAAAGATAATGACATATTTTCCCCCTTAGTCTGTACATATTACTCTATTGTCTTCTGGCATTTAGTGTTGCTGAAAGTATGAGTTTAGCTTGATTTTTTTTTTCTTTTGCAAATTCTGTTTCTGCCTAATTACATATAGACTTTTTCCTTTGAAGTACAATAGCTTTTCTGTTTATGTTTCAATGACTTGCAAATAATTTTTGCCTATGTGTGTAAATGCTTTCAATCTGCAGATTCTATCTTCTTTTATTTTAGAAAATGATTTTCTATTACACTTAATATTTTTCCATTCTGCTTACTCTGTTTTTTTCTTCATTGCTACAGTTAGGATGCTAGATATCGATTATCTTTATTTCATGTCTATCATTTTATCTCTAATCATTTTTATGTGTTTATCCTTTGCATTCTATGTTCTTCCTCAAGTCAGTCCTTTGAATCACTGATTATTTTATTAATATTGATCTTATTTCCCACTGAGGTGGACAGTTCAACTCTGTTTAGTCCTTCATCTGCTTGAGAGACAGAGGGACAAATAAGGAGTCTTAATTCCAGTGTGCTGTCTTCACATTCTTCGCCATTGTGTATCCTAGGTCGCTTTAGTCCTGTCTTACTCTTTGCGACCCTATGGACTATAGCTCATCAGGCTCTTCTGTTCATAGGATTCTCCAGGCAAGAGTACTGGAGTGGGTTTCCATGCCCTCCTCCAGGGGATCTTCCTGACCCAGGGACTGAACCCGTTTCTGTCTCCTGCATTGGCAGATGGGTTCTCCCATCTGGTGGCTTAGAGGTTAAAGCGTCTGCCTCCAATGCGGGAGACCCGGGCTCGATCCCTAGGTCGGGAAGATCCCCTGGAGAAGGAAATGGCAACCCACTCCAGTATTCTTGCCTGGAGAGTCCCATGGACGGAGAAGCCTAGTAGGTTATAGTCCACGGGGTCGCAAAAAGTCAGACACGACTGAGTGACTTCACCTCTAGTACCACCTGAGAAGCCCTTACATATGATGAATCCTCTATTATGGGGCCCTGCTCCGTTGTCAGGGTATAGGGAAAGGCAAGGGAGGTATCCAGATGCTTTTCCAGTCTTCAGAGAAAATGGCGGTCAGTCCCTTATGGTGTGTGAAATCAGAATCCTGGACCTCAGGCAGTTGCTTTTAATATATGCAAATAGTCCCTCTTCAAGGAAACACTGGGAAGTGGAGGTATTTTATCTGCTCCCTCCATGCTGAGTCCAGTGAATCCTTGGAGTCAGTTAAGAACTGTTCCTTTGTTTTGTATAGTCTTGTGGGTCTTGTGGAGGCAAGTTGTGTTGGATTTCAGAGCTAGGCATTTTGGGGGCCCATCACTTAGGTGGGAGTCTTAAAAGTTGGAGTTCTAGATATTGAGTCCAAACCCTTTGCTTCTCAGGGAAAAGCTGGGAGTTGAGAGTTCCCTTGCAATTGAATGGTTTTGTGCCTGGATTCATGACAAGAGTTGATCTCAGTCTTTGCTTCCTATTTTCAATAGTATTTTCTTGTATGTACCATGTATAGGAGTTGCTCAGCTAGTTTTTGGATTTCTTTTGGGGGGGATTGCTCCTTGTGCATCTGTACATTCAGTGTCTCAGTGGGGAGAGGGGAATTCAGAAGCCTCCTATGGACTGTAACTAGTAATGGACCTTTCTGGCAGTGTCCCAGACAACTAGGGAAACTGGGTGCTCACTCAGTCAGATATCCTTACTTTCCCCGGGGAAAATCATGGTCTGAGAAGGTATCACTTGGTACTGAGTTATACTCCCTTGGGGGAGGTATGACATGGGTAATCAAAATATTCCTCTTACCCTCTCCAAACTTGTATGTTTTTTTGCTTCAGCAGTAAGCTGGAATGTCTCCACTGGAAATCTAGGCTTCTGCCGGAGTCCAGCTCCAGCAGCCAGGGATTCAGCCTGAAGGGGTGAGCAGTGTTGGCAAGAAACTGAGGCAGCCTCTCATTTTTCTTGGACTGCCTATTTATTTCAAGCTTATGATTCTCTTTTATACTTTTACAAAAGCATTAGGTCAGAGATTTGATATTTTTAGTTCCCATTGACTCAGATTTATTTTTCTCCAAAAATCATTGTTGCCCCTCAAAAGGAGTTCCTTCATCAGTGATTCTCTTATCTATTTTTTCTCATGTGTCCTTGTGAATACACTGTAACTCATGCTAACATCTGGGCTGCATACCACATTCCTCAGTTTATTTCTTATCTTTCTAAGTCCTGTTTGCCCCTAGTATCCTAAGCTCACTATTTCTTAGGAAGGGCTTCTAGCTAATAATATCTCTGAAGGTGAAGGTGAAGGTGAAGTCGCTCAGTCGTGTCCGACTCTTTGCGACCCCATGGACTGTAACCTACTAGGCTTCTCCGTTCATGGGATTCTCCAGGCAAGAATACTGGAGTGGATTGCCATTTCCTTCTCTAGGGGATCTTCCCAATGAACCCGGGTCTCCCGCATTGGAGGCAGATGCTTTAACCTCTGAGCCACCAGGGAAACCCAATAATATCTCTAAAGTCCCTAATTTCTATAAGCTATAGTAGAATATGCTAACATTACAGCAATCCTTAAATCTTTAGCTTCTAACTATTTTAATTATTCTTAAGCCCTAAATTCAGGAAACTCCTTTGCCATAAACACTTTCCTCACAAATGGGCTTCAGATAGCAATCCCTCCCATGGCCTCAAGCCGTGGCCTGTGTGCTCACCTGGAACAATCTTTTGTAAAGGTCCTTGAACAAATGTCAATGATTAACTTTATGAATTACTCTTTGAGCACAGCTGCAGAAGGCTTTATGCCTTCTCATGCTCCTCTCAAAAACAATAAACACCTTAATATTCTTTTCAGTCAACTCAGCCGAGGAAAGGAAAAGACAAGTCAGAATCACAAAGCCTAACTCCTTCATTCTGGGTCCGTGCCTAGGGACCAAAGGGAGGGGGGTTAGGGCCGTGTNAATAAACACCTTAACATTCTTTTCAGTCAACTCAGCCAAGAAAAGGAAAAGACAAGTCAGAATCACAAAGCCTAACTCCTTCATTCTGGGTCCGTGCCTAGGGACCAAAGGGAGGAGGGTTAGGGCCATGCCTCCATTTTGTCAGTAATGCCTAATGTGGCTCCCGACAAGCTTCCACAAAGGTTCTCTCATCCTTGGGTGATTATCTAAGACAGTGTCTTCCTGGGGCTCCCAGACCACAGTTTAGAGGGTCTGGCGCCATCTCTCAGGCCGCTGAAGCATCTGCAGCTGGAGTCCAGTTCTGGGTATGTATACTATCCCATATATAGGTGGGTGAAGTGAAGTCACTCAGTGGTGTCCGACTCTTTGCGACCGCATGGACTGTAGCCTATAATGCGCCTCCATCCATGGGATTTTCCAGGCAGGAGTACTGGAATGGGTTACCATTTCCTTTTCCAATAGGTGGGTGAGACTCCTCCCAATTTCCTTGGAGTACAGTGCTGGATCCCACAGCTCCTACAAAAGCACTTTTGTTTAATGATGGATGCCAAATTCCTGAGGGAGGAAATGATGAGGACCTTGTTGCTGCATTTACTACCCTGCATTTACTTAAATTCCCTTGAAGTTCATCCAGTCCTTTTTAAAAAAATAGCTACAGGAAAATGCCTTATAGAAGGAAGTTGTGAAGGACAGATGTAACAGATTCAGAGACCTTGTGGAATTTTGTCTAAACTGATTTTCTCATACCAAATTCCTTGAATCTGAAAAGCAACACATAGACCTTATTCTTTATAATCCTCACTATTCAATTAAAATAAAGCCTTATTTAGATCAAAAGGAGGAGTACATTGGGGTTTCCTTAATTCAATCTCATTTGTATATAGAGTATGCAGGTATATAAGGAGACATAAAGAACTGTGACCCAGTGCCTAGGTTTTCTTGAGGACTTTNTGTCCAAGTATAACTGGGTGTCCTATAATTTTATTTGCTTAAATGCAACCTTAGTTACTGTTGATTTTCTCCCCTTCGGTAAGGCATAGGTTGGGTGATAAGAACTTAACTGAGGCCTCTCTTATTCCTCTGTTTCCTGGCTTATTCTCAGAGGGTCTCAAGCCATTATTTTTCTTCTTTGTTTTCAGTCCTGCAAAGTGCTTGTTTTGGGGGAATAATTAGATCTGAGAGGAACTGTTTGATCCTTCCCTTTGCTCTGCTTTCTTCCTTGTCTGTATTCCTCTCCCCTCACGGAAGCCTATAAAAGTTGGCAAGGACTTTTGCCCCCTTCAGAATTTGTCTGTCCAAGCCTTTCCAGGACATATTCTTGGCTTCTCAGTTTACTTTTCTTTGAGCTGGGGTATTATGAGAATTCTCAGTGTATTTTTCCTCAGCTTTCCCTTGTACCTCTTGTGATATTGGTCAAAAGTCATCCTATGTCATGCCATACCATACCAGAATCTTTGCCTCTTGTTTTATAGACATTTGTGGCAAGATTTTGGACTCTAAATTTGACTTGTTTGCATGTGTTTATATGTGCATGTTTATTAGTTTTTTTCTACCTTTTCCCTTCATTTTGGGCATGGGGGGGATGGAACGTTTGTGATCTGGCTCTAATCTACCATTTTTACTAAAAAACAATGTAAATAAAATGATAATTATCCTAGCTTAAAAGTCTGAAATATTTCACTGGTGACCTTGTCTGAAATCAGTGTTTTTGTGGGGATTAGCTCATTGAAAACTTTGGAATTTCTTTCATGTTTTTGTTTTCAATTTTCTATTTTTTTTGAGGTTGTCAGCATTTAAAAAAATAAAGTGTACAAACTATTGTTTTATAATTATTTTATCTTTTATTATAACTCTCCTTTTCTTATTCTTAAATTTGTGGGGGGTTTTTTTTGTTGTTTTTTTATCCGTTTTCAAAAATCTTTGGTAGTGAAGTGGTTTATCTAGTTTATTCATTTACCCACTCCACTATAAGATGAGCTTTTCTTGATCAATTCTGTGTTGTTTTCTAATTTATTAATTACTATTTTTTATTAAATTGTTTTCTTAAATTGCAATATTATTTACACTGTGATATGCACACATCTTAAATCTAATGAAATTTTTACCTTTTGTTTACACTCATGTAGCTACACCACAGGCCAAGTTCTAGAACTTTTCATCCCTTGGAAAGTTCTTTAGTGCCTCTTGCCTCTGAATAGTACCCCATGGCTTTCCAAGAGGTAATTTTTCTCCTGAATTGCTATCACCATAAATTGGAATGGTCTACTCTTGAACTTCTAATAGTAGATATTACAGTGAAGGTCTGTCTTCTTTTGCTCAATACTATGTTTTCAAAATTCATTCAGGCCATTGAGTGATACAATAAACAAAGATAATGACATATTTTCCCCCTTAGTCTGTACATATTACTCTATTGTCTTCTGGCATTTAGTGTTGCTGAAAGTATGAGTTTAGCTTGATTTTTTTTTTCTTTTGCAAATTCTGTTTCTGCCTAATTACATATAGACTTTTTCCTTTGAAGTACAATAGCTTTTCTGTTTATGTTTCAATGACTTGCAAATAATTTTTGCCTATGTGTGTAAATGCTTTCAATCTGCAGATTCTATCTTCTTTTATTTTAGAAAATGATTTTCTATTACACTTAATATTTTTCCATTCTGCTTACTCTGTTTTTTTCTTCATTGCTACAGTTAGGATGCTAGATATCGATTATCTTTATTTCATGTCTATCATTTTATCTCTAATCATTTTTATGTGTTTATCCTTTGCATTCTATGTTCTTCCTCAAGTCAGTCCTTTGAATCACTGATTATTTTATTAATATTGATCTTATTTCCCACTGAGGTGGACAGTTCAACTCTGTTTAGTCCTTCATCTGCTTGAGAGACAGAGGGACAAATAAGGAGTCTTAATTCCAGTGTGCTGTCTTCACATTCTTCGCCATTGTGTATCCTAGGTCGCTTTAGTCCTGTCTTACTCTTTGCGACCCTATGGACTATAGCTCATCAGGCTCTTCTGTTCATAGGATTCTCCAGGCAAGAGTACTGGAGTGGGTTTCCATGCCCTCCTCCAGGGGATCTTCCTGACCCAGGGACTGAACCCGTTTCTGTCTCCTGCATTGGCAGATGGGTTCTCCCATCTGGTGGCTTAGAGGTTAAAGCGTCTGCCTCCAATGCGGGAGACCCGGGCTCGATCCCTAGGTCGGGAAGATCCCCTGGAGAAGGAAATGGCAACCCACTCCAGTATTCTTGCCTGGAGAGTCCCATGGACGGAGAAGCCTAGTAGGTTATAGTCCACGGGGTCGCAAAAAGTCAGACACGACTGAGTGACTTCACCTCTAGTACCACCTGAGAAGCCCTTACATATGATGAATCCTCTATTATGGGGCCCTGCTCCGTTGTCAGGGTATAGGGAAAGGCAAGGGAGGTATCCAGATGCTTTTCCAGTCTTCAGAGAAAATGGCGGTCAGTCCCTTATGGTGTGTGAAATCAGAATCCTGGACCTCAGGCAGTTGCTTTTAATATATGCAAATAGTCCCTCTTCAAGGAAACACTGGGAAGTGGAGGTATTTTATCTGCTCCCTCCATGCTGAGTCCAGTGAATCCTTGGAGTCAGTTAAGAACTGTTCCTTTGTTTTGTATAGTCTTGTGGGTCTTGTGGAGGCAAGTTGTGTTGGATTTCAGAGCTAGGCATTTTGGGGGCCCATCACTTAGGTGGGAGTCTTAAAAGTTGGAGTTCTAGATATTGAGTCCAAACCCTTTGCTTCTCAGGGAAAAGCTGGGAGTTGAGAGTTCCCTTGCAATTGAATGGTTTTGTGCCTGGATTCATGACAAGAGTTGATCTCAGTCTTTGCTTCCTATTTTCAATAGTATTTTCTTGTATGTACCATGTATAGGAGTTGCTCAGCTAGTTTTTGGATTTCTTTTGGGGGGGATTGCTCCTTGTGCATCTGTACATTCAGTGTCTCAGTGGGGAGAGGGGAATTCAGAAGCCTCCTATGGACTGTAACTAGTAATGGACCTTTCTGGCAGTGTCCCAGACAACTAGGGAAACTGGGTGCTCACTCAGTCAGATATCCTTACTTTCCCCGGGGAAAATCATGGTCTGAGAAGGTATCACTTGGTACTGAGTTATACTCCCTTGGGGGAGGTATGACATGGGTAATCAAAATATTCCTCTTACCCTCTCCAAACTTGTATGTTTTTTTGCTTCAGCAGTAAGCTGGAATGTCTCCACTGGAAATCTAGGCTTCTGCCGGAGTCCAGCTCCAGCAGCCAGGGATTCAGCCTGAAGGGGTGAGCAGTGTTGGCAAGAAACTGAGGCAGCCTCTCATTTTTCTTGGACTGCCTATTTATTTCAAGCTTATGATTCTCTTTTATACTTTTACAAAAGCATTAGGTCAGAGATTTGATATTTTTAGTTCCCATTGACTCAGATTTATTTTTCTCCAAAAATCATTGTTGCCCCTCAAAAGGAGTTCCTTCATCAGTGATTCTCTTATCTATTTTTTCTCATGTGTCCTTGTGAATACACTGTAACTCATGCTAACATCTGGGCTGCATACCACATTCCTCAGTTTATTTCTTATCTTTCTAAGTCCTGTTTGCCCCTAGTATCCTAAGCTCACTATTTCTTAGAAAGGGCTTCTAGCTAATAATATCTCTGAAGGTGAAGGTGAAGGTGAAGTCGCTCAGTTGTGTCCGACTCTTTGTGACCCTGTGGACTGTAACCTACTAGGCTTCTCCGTTCATGGGATTCTCCAGGCAAGAATACTGGAGTGGATTGCCATTTCCTTCTCTAGGGGATCTTCCCGATGAACCCGGGTCTCCCGCATCATTGGAGGCAGATGCTTTAACCTCTGAGCCACCAGGGAAGCCCAATAATATCTCTAAAGTCCCTAATTTCTATAAGCTATAGTAGAATATGCTAACATTACAGCAATCCTTAAATCTTTAGCTTCTAACTATTTTAATTATTCTTAAGCCCTAAATTCAGGAAACTCCTTTGCCATAAACACTTTCCTCACAAATGGGCTTCAGATAGCAATCCCTCCCATGGCCTCAAGCCGTGGCCTGTGTGCTCACCTGGAACAATCTTTTGTAAAAGTCCTTGAACAAATGTCAATGATTAACTTTATGAATTATTCTTTGAGCACAGCTGCAGAAGGCTTTATGCCTTCTCATGCTCCTCTCAAAAACAATAAACACCTTAACATTCTTTTCAGTCAACTCAGCCAAGAAAAGGAAAAGACAAGTCAGAATCACAAAGCCTAACTCCTTCATTCTGGGTCCGTGCCTAGGGACCAAAGGGAGGAGGGTTAGGGCCATGCCTCCATTTTGTCAGTAATGCCTAATGTGGCTCCCGACAAGCTTCCACAAAGGTTCTCTCATCCTTGGGTGATTATCTAAGACAGTGTCTTCCTGGGACTCCCAGACCACAGTTTAGAGGGTCTGGCGCCATCTCTCAGGCCGCTGAAGCATCTGCAGCTGGAGTCCAGTTCTGGGTATGTATACTATCCCATATATAGGTGGGTGAAGTGAAGTCACTCAGTGGTGTCCGACTCTTTGCGACCGCATGGACTGTAGCCTATAATGCGCCTCCATCCATGGGATTTTCCAGGCAGGAGTACTGGAATGGGTTGCCATTTCCTTTTCCAATAGGTGGGTGAGACTCCTCCCAATTTCCTTGGAGTACAGTGTTGGATCCCACAGCTCCTACAAAAGCACTTTTGTTTAATGATGGATGCCAAATTCCTGAGGGAGGAAATGATGAGGACCTTGTTGCTGCATTTACTACCCTGCATTTACTTAAATCCCCTTGAAGTTCATCCAGTCCTTTTTAAAAAAATAGCTACAGGAAAATGCCTTATAGAAGGAAGTTGTGAAGGACAGATGTAACAGATTCAGAGACCTTGTGGAATTTTGTCTAAACTGATTTTCTCATACCAAATTCCTTGAATCTGAAAAGCAACACATAGACCTTATTCTTTATAATCCTCACTATTCAATTAAAATAAAGCCTTATTTAGATCAAAAGGAGGAGTACATTGGGGTTTCCTTAATTCAATCTCATTTGTATATAGAGTATGCAGGTATATAAGGAGACATAAAGAACTGTGACCCAGTGCCTAGGTTTTCTTGAGGACTTTTTGATGCTTTTATCAGTAATTGTAAGTCAACCATTTTACTTGTCCATTCAGTGCCTCTGATTCCCTGTTTATGGAAATGGAAACTTTAAATACCATGATTTTTGTAACCTAATAGAGGTTGTGATGATTGATAAGATACTATAAATTCACCAGCTGTCCTTATCCATGAAGAAAGCCCAGCATTTCTGCATACTTGGCTAGAGTTTCTGATTGTTTCATTTTAGTAATGAACCAGGATTTCTGTATCCTGCTGGTATTCAGTCCAAAAGAAAGTTGCAAATTTTCCAGAAAAACTGAAGACTGACAAAATGGTGGGAAATTGACCACTTAAAAGTTTAAGTTATGGTATCCTTTTAAAGTTAACACATTTTGGCCAGATTATTACTTGACTATGTAACCTAGAAGATTCTTTACACTTTTTTGTTTGTTTGCTTTAAAACTCTTGTTTCAGAGTTTTTTTTTTTTTCCTCAGGTTAAATTTTCATGTTACTCAATAATGAGAGTATTACTCTAGACTTCCAGTAAAAGTCTGAATTCATAGTAATCAGAAATTGGAGGAAATTTTTTGTATTTCTGTATGTGTGTCTTGTTTTTCAGTTATTTTTTTCATTTTATAGGACTTGCATCATTGCACTAGATATTCTCTCTGGCTAGAATGCTTTCATTCCATGATTATACCTGGCTGGCCCCCAATTATCATTTAGATCTTTGGAGAAATCCTCCTTGCCAATCCATTTAAAATAGTTATCAATCACTGATTACTCTCACCTTTTCAATTTCAGATCTCTGCATAATGCTATGGCCATTGAGTATATTTCCCTTCCCTTCGCTCTTCCTTTACTTTCTTATGTCTTCCCTTTATTCTTTCTAGTTTTGTGTCTTTATGTCTTTCCTTGTTTAGATGTCTCCCAGCATTATTTAATGTTTGAATGAGTATCTGAATGCATGAACTACCACATCTTTAGGAAAGATGTTTTTCTTTGTATGATCTCTTATGCAAGTATTTTATAAATTCCTTTTCATTAAGCTTGTTTGGTTTTTTTTTCAAATTCATGGCTTTTCTCTTGATCCCATTCTTGATTTCATCCTGAGCTCAACTCCTATCCTCTTTTTTCTGTTTTAACTGGACCCATCTAAAATATGGTTATTTCAAAAGAGTAGATGTGATTCTTCTCATGTAACAGAAGGGAGTAACTCAAAATAATAACTAATTAATGAATTATTTTTTGAGTTTTGGATTCTATTATATTCTTTTAGCAAAATATAAAATCATGCTTAGTATATGCTGGGACTGAGGATATAAAGATGGGAGATGCAAAGTTCTTTTTCTTGAAGGTAGACTTTTGGGGGAAGGTAGTCTGATAAACACATGATTTGATGAGTTCTAAAAGATGTCAAAGGACATGGGCATTACAATATTCTTTTACAAAATTGCATGGTTGTTTTCTAGGAAGGTAAATAAGAACATTCTCAAACACATGCCTGGTAGTTTCTTAGGCACCAGGTTCTACCCAACTCAAAGTCATTCTCCATACTAATTCTTACCTTGTGAAAGTACTTTAAGCAATAGGGATGCTGCTTAGCAGTGTCTGACCTATGGTACACACTCAAAAAAATAATGAGTAGATGAATAACTTGGCGTTTTGGATAACAAAGATCTATCAAAATTTTCCTGGTGGGGCATATACATGAGTAATGAATTTTGAAAAACTCTTACATTGACATCTGGATGGGAAGACCTAAAACTGGGGAGAGCTTGGTGCCAGTGGTGCCTGCTGTGATAATCCAGGCAGGAGTCAATGACTCTGGCTTTCCTTGGAACATCTGAACAAGTGCATTGGCAGCACATATACAAAGCAAGGATGGGATGTTGGATTTGGGAAAAGAAAATATAGAGATGTTTAGAGGAAAGGCAAGGACTTTTCTGTTTATGGACAATTGGACACTGCAGATAAGCTTTCTAAGTTACTCAAAANTTTCCCATTCTATTGTTTTCCTCTATTTCTTTGCATTGATCACTGAGGAAGGCTTTCTTATCTCTCCTTGCTATTCTTTGAACTCTGCATTTAGATGGATATATCTTTCCTTTTCTCCTTTGCTTTTTACTTCTCTTCTTTTCACAGCTATTTGCAAGGCCTCCTCAGACAGCCATTTTGCTTTTTTGCATTTCTTTTTCTTGGGGATGGTCTTGATCCTGCCTCCTGTACAAACAATGTCGTAAACCTCCATCCATAGTTCATCAGGCACTCTATCAGATCTAGTCCCTTAAATCTCTCACTTCCACTGTATAATCATAAGGGATTTTATTTCATTCACAATCAACCTTTCTAAATATTGTAATATTAGACCACTATTTCTTCAATATAGCATGCATTACCATACTAAAAAAAAAAAAAAATCTTGAAGGCAGCATGTTATTTTTCTTGTATTTGATGCTAGTTTCCTACTGTGATTTAATACCTTAAGAATTCTCTCTTTATCCCTGAAATTCAACCTAATCAGGCTATGTCTAGATGTCAGTTGTTTTTATTATTTTTTCCTAGAATACAGTAGCTTTCTCCAATTTGTTCACTCAGTTCATGAAACTTTCTTCTGTTTTCAATCTCTGAATACATTTTCAATTCCATTTGTCAGAGAGTATATTTCAGGGTCTCAATCATCCTCATATTGGATTGACTGTCTTTGCCTATCCTCTATGTCTATTACTTTACATTTAATTCCTTAAATATCTTATTCTTTTTCATTTACATTCATTATGGTTATCTTAAGCTTTTTCTCTATATCATCATTTTTATTTTCACCTATGCTAGTCTATTTCTTGATGTTTCTAATCACATTATTGGCTCTGTATTGTATTGGTTTGCATAATTTTGCAATTTGCATTATTTGCTCCACAGTATCATTATTAGATCTATTGTCCCTTCCCTGAGATAACATGACTGTCATTTCTATTAAGTTGCTAAATAACACAGAGCACTGTAGGGGATTTTCTTTGGTTCTGGGTCATAGTATCTCCCAGACTAAATTTATTGTTCATTCCTTTCTATTTTTGTTCATGCTTGCTTTTATTTGTTGCTGGAATTTGTTTTCATAGTTGCATTGTCATTTCTTCTCATACTATTCATATTCAGTCTGAGCTGAGTCATAGCAGGCAGGCAGTGGGGTGAGTAAAAGATAAGAAAGAGCCATCTGAAGCTATGAACAGTCTCTTGAAGAATACATGAGCTCTACTCTCTTTCCTGAAAGTCTTAACTCCAACTATCTGGAGAAGAAGATTGAAGGACATGAGCTATCCCCACTCAGCAGTAGTGAGAAGTCCTCCCATCTTAGCTGTCAACAGAGGTTGAGAGAAGTTGAAATTCTATCTACATCTGGCAGTAATGAGATGGTGTCCCCCATAAGCAGTGTTAGAGAAGTCACCTACAATAAAAGATTTTTTTAAGAAAATAAAAATGGTTTAAATAGGATCTAGAGTCTTATACAATATTACCCCAAATATCTAGGTTTCAGTCAAAAATCATGCATCATACCAAGAACCAGAAAAATGTCAAACAATCTAAAAGCACAGTCATCAGATGCCAACCCCAATGTGACAGAGGACTTTAAATTATCTGACAAAGATTTTAAAAGAGCTGTCTTTAAAATGCCTCAACAAGCAACTACAAAACACAGTTGAAAAGTGGGTAAAAAATTTTTTCAGCAAAGAACAGGAAATATAAAAAAGAAACAAATGAAAATTTTAAACTAAAAAAATCAATAACCAAAATAAAAAATTCAGTGACTAGGCTCAACAGCAGACCAGAGAAAAGAAAGTAAAGAATCAGTGAACTTAAAGCCAGACAATAGAAATTACCCAGTCTGAAAAACAGAGAAAATATGGGCTGAAATAAAATAAATGAGCAGAGGCTCAGGGATCTCTGGGACTAAAATAAAATCCAATATTTTTGTCAACAGAAGGAAAGGAGACAGAGGACGAAACTGAAAAGTATTTAAAGACAGTCTGGATGAAAAATTCCTAAATTTGACACTAAGTATATAAACCTAAATATTCAAGAGCAGCTCAGTGACTCACAAATAGGATACATCCAAACAAATCCACATCAAGACACATGATAGTCAAGCTTTTGAAATTTAAAAAAAAAGTGTTTTGGAAACAGTGACCAAAAAATAACACCTTACCTATCAGGGAAAAACAATTCAGAGGACAGTGGATATCTTCTCATGGAAACTAGATGGAAAGACAGTTTTCAAGTGCTGGGAAAAAAAAATTGCCAGAATTTATAATCTGATATCCAGCAAAAATATTCTCAGATGAAGGTATTCTCAGATGAAGGAAAGAATCCGTTGGAAGCAGATCTACCATAAAAGAATGGTTAAAGTTTTATAAATAGAAAGGAAACAACTGATCATGGAAATGAAATGTCAGGAAAGAAGAGAGATATGCTAAGCAAAAAAAAAAAAAAAGGTTAAAACAACTCCCTGACTCCTGAGTTTTCTAAATTATGTGCAGTGAGAGAGGCAAAAATTATAGCACTATGGTTCTAAAAGTATGTAGAAGAAATATTCCAGACAATATAATAAATGGAGGAGAGTATATGGACATAAAGAGAAGTAGGTTATTTATGCTTCACTCAAGCTGATAATGTTGTCACCAGTAACCCGGATAAATTAAAAAGACACATATATATAAAGTAACACTTATAGTAACTACTTACTTAAAGAGCTGTACAAATAGACACACTCAAAACACTGCAGATAAATCAAGATGTAATTCTAAAAATGCTCAAGTAACCCATAGATGGGAAAACAGTGGAAACAGTGTCAGACTTTATTTTGGGGGGCTCCAAAATCATGGCAGATAGTGATTGCAGCCATGAAATTAAAAGACGCTTACTCCTTGGAAGGAAAGTTATGACCAACCTAGACAGCACATTCAAAAGCAGAGACATTACTTTGCCAACAAAGGTCTGTCTAGTCAAGGCTATGGTTTTTCCAGTGGTCATGTATGGATGTGAGAATTGGACTGTGAAGAAGGCTGAGCGCTGAAGAATTGATGCTTTTGAACTGTGGTGTTGGAGAAGACTCTTGAGAGTCCCTTGGACTGCAAGGAGATCCAACCAGTCCATTCGAAAGGAGATCAGTCCTGGGTGTTCTTTCGAAGGAATGATACTAAAGCTGAAAC
>SJYW01024748.1:44612-54735 GCA_006410735.1 Raphicerus campestris | reverse complement strand
ATTATTAGATCTATTGTCCCTTCCCTGAGATAACATGACTGTCATTTCTATTAAGTTGCTAAATAACACAGAGCACTGTAGGGGATTTTCTTTGGTTCTGGGTCATAGTATCTCCCAGACTAAATTTATTGTTCATTCCTTTCTATTTTTGTTCATGCTTGCTTTTATTTGTTGCTGGAATTTGTTTTCATAGTTGCATTGTCATTTCTTCTCATACTATTCATATTCAGTCTGAGCTGAGTCATAGCAGGCAGGCAGTGGGGTGAGTAAAAGATAAGAAAGAGCCATCTGAAGCTATGAACAGTCTCTTGAAGAATACATGAGCTCTACTCTCTTTCCTGAAAGTCTTAACTCCAACTATCTGGAGAAGAAGATTGAAGGACATGAGCTATCCCCACTCAGCAGTAGTGAGAAGTCCTCCCATCTTAGCTGTCAACAGAGGTTGAGAGAAGTTGAAATTCTATCTACATCTGGCAGTAATGAGATGGTGTCCCCCATAAGCAGTGTTAGAGAAGTCACCTACAATAAAAGATTTTTTTAAGAAAATAAAAATGGTTTAAATAGGATCTAGAGTCTTATACAATATTACCCCAAATATCTAGGTTTCAGTCAAAAATCATGCATCATACCAAGAACCAGAAAAATGTCAAACAATCTAAAAGCACAGTCATCAGATGCCAACCCCAATGTGACAGAGGACTTTAAATTATCTGACAAAGATTTTAAAAGAGCTGTCTTTAAAATGCCTCAACAAGCAACTACAAAACACAGTTGAAAAGTGGGTAAAAAAATTTTTCAGCAAAGAACAGGAAATATAAAAAAGAAACAAATGAAAATTTTAAACTAAAAAAATCAATAACCAAAATAAAAAATTCAGTGACTAGGCTCAACAGCAGACCAGAGAAAAGAAAGTAAAGAATCAGTGAACTTAAAGCCAGACAATAGAAATTACCCAGTCTGAAAAACAGAGAAAATATGGGCTGAAATAAAATAAATGAGCAGAGGCTCAGGGATCTCTGGGACTAAAATAAAATCCAATATTTTTGTCAACAGAAGGAAAGGAGACAGAGGACGAAACTGAAAAGTATTTAAAGACAGTCTGGATGAAAAATTCCTAAATTTGACACTAAGTATATAAACCTAAATATTCAAGAGCAGCTCAGTGACTCACAAATAGGATACATCCAAACAAATCCACATCAAGACACATGATAGTCAAGCTTTTGAAATTTAAAAAAAAAGTGTTTTGGAAACAGTGACCAAAAAATAACACCTTACCTATCAGGGAAAAACAATTCAGAGGACAGTGGATATCTTCTCATGGAAACTAGATGGAAAGACAGTTTTCAAGTGCTGGGAAAAAAAAATTGCCAGAATTTATAATCTGATATCCAGCAAAAATATTCTCAGATGAAGGTATTCTCAGATGAAGGAAAGAATCCGTTGGAAGCAGATCTACCATAAAAGAATGGTTAAAGTTTTATAAATAGAAAGGAAACAACTGATCATGGAAATGAAATGTCAGGAAAGAAGAGAGATTTGCTAAGCAAAAAAAAAAAAAAAAAAAGGTTTAAACAACTCCCTGACTCCTGAGTTTTCTAAATTATGTGCAGTGAGAGAGGCAAAAATTATAGCACTATGGTTCTAAAAGTATGTAGAAGAAATATTCCAGACAATATAATAAATGGAGGAGAGTATATGGACATAAAGAGAAGTAGGTTATTTATGCTTCACTCAAGCTGATAATGTTGTCACCAGTAACCCGGATAAATTAAAAAGACACATATATATAAAGTAACACTTATAGTAACTACTTACTTAAAGAGCTGTACAAATAGACACACTCAAAACACTGCAGATAAATCAAGATGTAATTCTAAAAATGCTCAAGTAACCCATAGATGGGAAAACAGTGGAAACAGTGTCAGACTTTATTTTGGGGGGCTCCAAAATCATGGCAGATAGTGATTGCAGCCATGAAATTAAAAGACGCTTACTCCTTGGAAGGAAAGTTATGACCAACCTAGACAGCACATTCAAAAGCAGAGACATTACTTTGCCAACAAAGGTCTGTCTAGTCAAGGCTATGGTTTTTCCAGTGGTCATGTATGGATGTGAGAATTGGACTGTGAAGAAGGCTGAGCGCTGAAGAATTGATGCTTTTGAACTGTGGTGTTGGAGAAGACTCTTGAGAGTCCCTTGGACTGCAAGGAGATCCAACCAGTCCATTCGGAAGGAGATCAGTCCTGGGTGTTCTTTCGAAGGAATGATACTAAAGCTGAAACCCCAGTACTTTGGCCACCTCATGCAAAGAGCTGACTCATTGGAAAAGACTCTGATGCTGGGAGGGATTGGAGGCAGGCGGAGAAGAGGACAACAGAAGATGAGATGGCTGGATGACATCACTGACTCGATGGACGTGAATCTGAGTGAACTCCAGGAGTTAGTGATAGACAAGAGAGGCCTGGCGTGCTGCAGTTTACGGGGTCATAAAGAGTTGGACACAACTGAGCGACTGAACTGAACTGAACTGAACTGAACCCATAGAACTGAAGGAAAAAGAAAGCACAGAAACAAAACACAGAACAAACAAAAAATTTTAAGTAATATAGATTTAACATATGAATAATTACATTTAAGTTACCTAAATACACCAACTAAAAGAGATTGGAAAAGTGGATTTAAAACGATGAACCACTTATATGTTGTCTAGAAGGAGTTCATATGAAATATAATGACCTAGGCAAATTGAAAATAAACATATGGAAAAATAAAACATGCAAACATTAATCAAAAGGAAGCAGAAGTGTCTGTATTAACATCAGATAATGCAGATTTCAGAACAAAGAAAATTACCAAAGACAGAGGGGTACATAATTATATGATAATAAATGGTTCAGTACCTTAAGAAAACAGCAGTCCTAAATATGTATGCACCAAACTACAGAGGTAAAAAATATTTGCAGCAAAACAGATGAAATGAACAGAGAAATCGACAATTACACATTTATAGTTACAGTCTTCCACGCCTATCTCTCATAAATTGGTAGAATAACTACACAGAGATTCAGTAAAGATATAGAAGAACTCAAACACAGCATCAGCCAACAATATCTATTCAACATTGATAAACCGCTTCACCTAACAAAAACAAAATACACATTCTTTTCAAGGAACATATACCAAGATAGATAATATTCTCATCCATAATCTCACCTCTTCCCCAACATGCCCCCAACTCACAGAAAGGCAACCGACCTTCTCAACCAAACTCTCTTCATTCAAACTTAGAGAGAGAGAGGCAATATAATGCCACAGACCTAAGAGATGCAGGTTGGATCCCTGGTTTGGGAAGATTGCCTGGAGGAGGGCATGGCACTCCAGTATTCACTCCAGTATTCTTGCTTGGAGAATCCCATGGACAGAGAAGCCTGGCAGGCTACAATCCTTAGGGTCACATAGACTCAGACATAACTGAAGTGACTTAGCATAGAAATATCCACGCATGCTAAGTCGCTAACCCACGTCTCTTATGCCTCCTGCATTAACAGGCGGGTTCTTCACCACTGGTGGCTCAGAGGTTAAAGTGTCTGAGAGACACTGGGTTCGATCCCTGGGTCGGGAAGATCCCCTGGAAAAGGAAATGGCAACTCACTCCAGTATTCTTGCCTAGAGAATCCCATGGACAGAGGAGCCTGGTGGGCTACAGTCCATGGGGTCGCAAAGAGTCAGACACAACTGAGCAACTTTATTTCATTTCTTTTCTTTTCTTTACCACTACTGCCACCTGGGAAACCCATAAGTGTGTGTGTGTGTATACATATATCACACATATATGTGATATATCACACATATATCAGCTTTAAAGACATTCTAGTCATCAGATCCCACAGAAAGGGAAAAAGAAAAGGTAAAACAGACTCAAATATCCCCAAAAGATACAACTCCATTAAGTCTAGAATTCCATGGCTTGTTCACAAGTGAAAGTTGCTCAGTCATGTCCGACTCTTTGCAACTCTATATAGTCCATGGAATTTACCAGTCCTTGTTCACAAAAGTAGGTTTAAATGGAATGTTGAATGCAAACTTTGCAAGTGGCATAGACCACAGCCATCAGGATATTGCACCCCCTGCAGAGGAAGGCTTACTTAGGGTATCTTCCAAGGCTGGTTCTGATCAAGCATTAAAAAAAGATCAAGTGACTAGTGTGACTTGTGTTTTTATCAGTAATTAGATTTAGTCATTGAATTTCATTGTAAGGCCTGAACCTTCCATTAAGGAAAGGGTAAATGATTCTCTTTCCAATGTGCATTAATTTTAGGACACAATTTAGAAAATTACCTCATTCAATGTACTCAAATAGCACTCAAATTGCCCAAGAGTTATTATATTTCCCCAAAGTGAGAGATTTATTATTTTCTAACCAGTTGTATCAAGTCCAATTAGAAGTATAATATAACTTCTAGCGAGTTATAGCAGGACAGACAAATATTATAAAGGCCAGGTGAATAATTTATATGAATTTTTTAATATATTGGTAATACTCCATCAAGATAAGTTAAACTGCCATTTTGAAGAGTAATTTTCATTATAGAAATACAATATATACAAGCTATACTTCTTCTTCTTTGTCACTCCCCAAAGCCTGTTTATGCATGTGTATCTGTGAGTATGCATGTAGTATGAATGTGTATAATTGTTGGTGTCTGATGAACAGAAATTTATTAGTCAAATCCAAACTGTTCTGATGAGTTATTCTTTTTCTTATTTTTCCTCTTTGAATGCTTGTTTTCTCCATATCATCCATATGCTATGACATCAGAGAGCAAGTACTTCAATAGACTCTTCCTCTTACCTAAATTACTGCGTAGTAAAAACACATACACAGTTGTCTTGCAAGACAAATCTAAATTGTAAAATCAAGTTTCTTCCATGATTTTACCTAAAGTATAATATGAATTTATGGGGAAAAAAACATATCCCACTGGGAGTTGGACAACGAGAATGTAAACAGCTAAGTTTAACCACAAAGGTCCCCAGTTTGTCACTATAGAATGTGAATGTTTAGAACTTCCTTCTTTCTGCCTCATGAGGGAACTGTGCAATTTAAATAGACTCATATGCATGAAGCACTTGGGTCCCTGGACATCAGGAGATGACATGGATAACAATTTATAGTAACAATTACATTGTGTTTCACCCATGAAGTTCTTTATAAACATTAACTAGTTTTCTTAAACCCTTGTGGATAAGTCTGTTTTGCTCATTTCACAAGTTAGAATTTAGACACTAGGAAGTTAAGTGATTTGCTCCAACCATATGCTGCTGCTAAGTCGCTTCAGTCATGTCCGACTCTGTGCGACCCCAAAGACGGCAGCCTACCAGGCTCCCCCATCCCTGGGATTCTCCAGGCCCTGGAATTACAGCAAAGAGTACCTGGCATCCATTGCTGTGAGGAAGCAAACTGAAGTATCCATGGGTCATGTGAGCAGAATCACTGTATAGGAACTTTAATGTAAGGTTGACTCATATGCCTCTGTTGCAAAAACATTCTTTTAAAATTTTATTTTTGACAGGTTGAGGAGTTTACAGTTTGAAAAAAGAAAGATAACACTGATCAGTGGGATCGAAATCATAATCCCGGTTTTTAATGGGAATGTGAACTCAGGATTTTACCTTCATTTGCCCCTGGTTCAAGTCATGACCCAAAGGAAAGCTGCCTCCCTTCTAATCAGTCAGCACAGTGTGCTTTGTTTTAAACAGTTGGGCTCAAACATGATATCCCTAACAAAGCATTTTGTAAAAGAGACAAGGAGCATGCATGTTTCTTAGCAGAATGGTTAAATATTTCTAGCTGAAACTGTAAGAACAAAAAAAAGTACAGTATTTGCCCTCCGAATTTGGGGATTGTTTACAGTCAGTGGAATTCCACAAGTTGCTACCAAGAAGTAAAACTGGATGCTGTCTTTGGTTTGTTTGCTACTCTGCCTACACACTGCCTCTTACCTGTATGAGCTGTAGGCTGTTGCACAGGTGGATAGGGCAGAAAGACAAAAACTGGCAAAAGCAGTAAAGCAACAGTGACCCTCAAACCACTTCTCTCTTGCTTTATGGTTGGTTCTTTTGTTGGTTGGTTTTCTAGCACTGATTTTCTTGATTTTATTTTCAGTTCCTTAGCAACACAAACTTTGTAGAACTTCAGAAGAAACTACAAAATATTCTCTTAGATAACTCTTTTTTAAAACCCAAGCACTGATAAGTAGATGATTTGGAATTAAGACAAAGAACAGGGAAATGTAGAGAGGTGTCCCCTCACATTCCTTCTTTGAGCTACAGTATGGAAATATGGCACTAGTGGTAAAGAATCTGCCTGCCAGTGCAGTGGGTTTGGATCCTTGGGTCAGAAAGATTCCCTAGAGGAGGAAAGGGCAACCCACTCTAGTATTCTTGCCTGGGAAATTCCATGGGCAGAGGAGACTGGCGGGTTACAGTCCATGGGGTCACAAACAGTCAGGCAAGACTAAGCATGACATACTCATTATGAACATGGGAATATTTAACATGTTGCATTCCAGGCAGTAATAGGTGTTGTTAGGGCAAAATTCTGTAAGGAGACGACCATTCAACTGGATATACCTACTCTGAGTCTCATCAGAAAGAGCCCAACAAGTTAATCCAGATCCAAAAAGTTGCATCAAAACGTGATACTTTGTGAAGGTTGGATTTGTGAGAAGGACAAAAAGTAATATGAAAAAGTTGTTACAAATTCAGACTCTGAATCATCTTAGAGCTTTATCATCTTGGATCTTCATATATTAGATTTTTATCTCTTTATTGCATGACATCGAGCAAATTACCCTATGAAACCTCTATCTTCATAGAAGCATTATTCATGACAGTGTTCATCAGTACAAATGTTCATAAACTAATGAACAGATAAGCAAAATGTGCTGTATCCATGCAACGGAATACTACTCATCCAGTAAAAGGAATGCAACAGTGATACATGCTACAAAGTGGATGAGTCTTGCAGATACTATGCTAAGTGAAAGACGCCAGTCACTTCCATTTTTATGCATGATTCCATTTATATGAAAGGTCCATAATAAGTAAATCCACAGAGATACAAAGCAGATTAATGGTTCCCAGGAGCCAATGAAAGAGGAGAAATGAGAGGGACTGTTTGGGGGGTAATAAAAATATTCTGAAATTAGACTGTGTACAGTCTTGTGAATATATCAAAAATCACTGAATTATACACTTTAAATAGGTGAATTTTATGGTATGTAAATTATACTACAGTTTGGGGGAACCCTCTGTTTCTCATCTGTTAAAATAGATTAATAATAGTTTCTCTTTCATAAAACTGTTGTAACAATGAAATAAAATAATGCAAGTAATGTACCTTAACACAGTGACCAAATTAACAAGTGCCAGATGGTGGCTCACTGGTGAAGAATCCACCTGCCAATGCAGGAGACACACGGGACACAGGAGACAGAATCCGCCTGCAATGCAGGAGATGTGGGTTTGATCCCTGGGTTGGGAAGATCCCACGAAGGAGGAAATGGCAAACCAATCCAGTATTCTTGCCTAGAAAATTCCATGAACAGAGGAGACTGGCAGGCTGCAGTCCAAGGGTTGCAAAGAGTTGGACATGACTGAGCAAACAAGTATGTACGCATGGCCAAGTTTATACTACTTATTAATGAGAATTTGCTTCAACTCACCATTCATGGTCAAAGTACGATAAACTATGCAAGAAATAGGCAGTGGGCTCTCATCTAACCTCAAGATTTTCCCCACAATGACCTGGTGACTGACCTAANGTGACCAAATTAACAAGTGCCAGATGGTGGCTCACTGGTGAAGAATCCACCTGCCAATGCAGGAGACACACGGGACACAGGAGACAGAATCCGCCTGCAATGCAGGAGATGTGGGTTTGATCCCTGGGTTGGGAAGATCCCACGAAGGAGGAAATGGCAAACCAATCCAGTATTCTTGCCTAGAAAATTCCATGAACAGAGGAGACTGGCAGGCTGCAGTCCAAGGGTTGCAAAGAGTTGGACATGACTGAGCAAACAAGTATGTACGCATGGCCAAGTTTATACTACTTATTAATGAGAATTTGCTTCAACTCACCATTCATGGTCAAAGTACGATAAACTATGCAAGAAATAGGCAGTGGGCTCTCATCTAACCTCAAGATTTTCCCCACAATGACCTGGTGACTGACCTAAAAGAGTATGGCTAGAGGAACAGTTCTGAACCAGTCTGCATCCTCTTCTGAGAATATCAAGATTATCTTGCCCCAAAGTAGAATGATCAGATTTAATATCTAAAAATATATGAAACCCAATTAAATTTTAATTTCAGACAAATAACTAACGATATTTTTTTAGTATAGTTCAGTTCAGTCGCTCAGTCGTGTCCAACTCTTCGCAACCCCATGAATCGCAGCACTCCAGGACTCCCCATCCATCACCATCTCCCNACTAGCTTTGTTAGTAGTGATACTTCCTAAGGCCCACTTGACTTCACATTCCAAGATGTCTGGCTCTAGATTAGTGATCACATCATCATGATTATCTGGGTCATGAAGATCTTTTTTGTACAGTTCTTCCATGTATTCTTGCCACCTCTTCTTAATATCTTCTGGTTCTGTTAGGTCCAGACCATTTCTGTCCTTTATCTAGCCCATCCCAAATGTTTTCATAAGTCATACTTTAAAATTATGTAACATTTGGGACATACTTACACTAAAAACATTATTTGTTGTTTATCAAAAATTAAAATTTAACTGGGCATCTGGCAACCTATGAGGTCTGGAATAGGTTGGCTATTCTCTTTCTGGTGTCACAGAAAGCCCTTATCTATGACACCTTAGTAAATGCCCATGTTTAAAGCCACTCACAGGGTGTTGTTCAGTCAGTAAGCCATGTCCAACTCTTTGCAAGCTCATGGACTGCATCACGCCAGGCCTCCCTGTCCTTCACCATCTCCCAGAGTTTGCTCAAACTCATATCCATTGAGTTAGTGATGCCATCCATCTATCCATGTCATCCTTTGTCGTTGCCTTCACCTCCTGCCTTCAATCTTTCCCAGAATCAGGGTCTTTTCCAATGATTTGGCTCTTCTCATCAACCACAGGAGAAGGCAATGGTACCCCACTCCAGTACTCTTGCCTGGAAAATACCATGGATAGAGGAACCTGGTGGGCTACAGTCCATGTGGTCGCTAACAGTTGAACACAACTGAGCGACTTCACTTTCACTCTTCACCTTACTTCCATGCATTAGAGAAGGAAATGGCAACCCACTCCAGTGTTCTTGCCTGGAGAATCCCAGGGATCGGGGAGCCTGGTAGGCTGCCATCTATGGGGTCGCACAGAGTCGGACACGACTGAAGCGACTTAGCAGCAGCAGCAGCATCAACCACAGGCACTTCATATTTACTAACAGATTTACATCATAACTCCAGTCCAATATGCCCTACAAAACAATGACCTCATGCCTGAAGTCCTGCAGCTCTTCTGTTTCTGGGTTGTCCATATCTGTGTGTTTGTTTTCTAAAGAGATGCAGTTTCCCAAGGAATCAGCATTGTGCCTTGGCAATGGATGAGACAGATTAAATTCTTTTAGTTGGAAAAGTTATTTCTGCTGGAAGTAGAACAACCCCATATGTATAGATCCTTTCTGGGTAATATCTACCTCCCTTCCCCAGCAACAACTAAGGAGAATTTAATACTAATATCTGTGATTTTTATAAAAACTAAAAACACATGCAAAATTAATGTGTGAGTGAAAAAATATATTTCAAGTGACCATTGTTTTCCCACCACCATTTATGAAGAGGTTGTCCTTTCCCCATTGTATTAATATAGTCTTGGTTCCTCTGTCATAAATTAATTGACCATATATGCATGGGTTAATGTCTGGGCTCTCTCTGTTCTCTTCTATTGATCTTTATGTCTGTTTTTAGTCCACTACCATACTGTTTTAATTACTATAGCTGTGTAATATATTTTGAAATCAGTGAGCATGATGCCTCCAGCTTTGTTCTTTCTCAGGACTGGATTGGCTATTCAGAGTTGTTTGTGGTTTCATTATTAACATTTTTA
>SJYW01024748.1:21885-44322 GCA_006410735.1 Raphicerus campestris | reverse complement strand
GAAACAGCTCCACTGGAATTCCATCACCTCCACTAGCTTTGTTAGTAGTGATACTTCCTAAGGCCCACTTGACTTCACATTCCAAGATGTCTGGCTCTAGATTAGTGATCACATCATCATGATTATCTGGGTCATGAAGATCTTTTTTGTACAGTTCTTCCATGTATTCTTGCCACCTCTTCTTAATATCTTCTGGTTCTGTTAGGTCCAGACCATTTCTGTCCTTTATCTAGCCCATCCCAAATGTTTTCATAAGTCATACTTTAAAATTATGTAACATTTGGGACATACTTACACTAAAAACATTATTTGTTGTTTATCAAAAATTAAAATTTAACTGGGCATCTGGCAACCTATGAGGTCTGGAATAGGTTGGCTATTCTCTTTCTGGTGTCACAGAAAGCCCTTATCTATGACACCTTAGTAAATGCCCATGTTTAAAGCCACTCACAGGGTGTTGTTCAGTCAGTAAGCCATGTCCAACTCTTTGCAAGCTCATGGACTGCATCACGCCAGGCCTCCCTGTCCTTCACCATCTCCCAGAGTTTGCTCAAACTCATATCCATTGAGTTAGTGATGCCATCCATCTATCCATGTCATCCTTTGTCGTTGCCTTCACCTCCTGCCTTCAATCTTTCCCAGAATCAGGGTCTTTTCCAATGATTTGGCTCTTCTCATCAACCACAGGAGAAGGCAATGGTACCCCACTCCAGTACTCTTGCCTGGAAAATACCATGGATAGAGGAACCTGGTGGGCTACAGTCCATGTGGTCGCTAACAGTTGAACACAACTGAGCGACTTCACTTTCACTCTTCACCTTACTTCCATGCATTAGAGAAGGAAATGGCAACCCACTCCAGTGTTCTTGCCTGGAGAATCCCAGGGATCGGGGAGCCTGGTAGGCTGCCATCTATGGGGTCGCACAGAGTCAGACACGACTGAAGTGACTTAGCAGCAGCAGCAGCATCAACCACAGGCACTTCATATTTACTAACAGATTTACATCATAACTCCAGTCCAATATGCCCTACAAAACAATGACCTCATTCCTGAAGTCCTGCAGCTCTTCTGTTTCTGGGTTGTCCATATCTGTGTGTTTGTTTTCTAAAGAGATGCCGTTTCCCAAGGAATCAGCATTGTGCCTTGGCAATGGATGAGACAGATTAAATTCTTTTAGTTGGAAAAGTTATTTCTGCTGGAAGTAGAACAACCCCATATGTATAGATCCTTTCTGGGTAATATCTACCTCCCTTCCCCAGCAACAACTAAGGAGAATTTAATACTAATATCTGTGATTTTTATAAAAACTAAAAACACATGCAAAATTAATGTGTGAGTGAAAAAATATATTTCAAGTGACCATTGTTTTCCCACCACCATTTATGAAGAGGTTGTCCTTTCCCCATTGTATTAATATAGTCTTGGTTCCTCTGTCATAAATTAATTGACCATATATGCATGGGTTAATGTCTGGGCTCTCTCTGTTCTCTTCTATTGATCTTTATGTCTGTTTTTAGTCCACTACCATACTGTTTTAATTACTATAGCTGTGTAATATATTTTGAAATCAGTGAGCATGATGCCTCCAGCTTTGTTCTTTCTCAGGATTGGATTGGCTATTCAGAGTTGTTTGTGGTTTCATTATTAACATTTTTAATAAAAAGACTGCAATATAATACAAAGTTCCTTCCACAGGGGGTGAGAAAAACTAATTCATAGATTGTGGAAGTTGGCAAAACTTTAATAGATCATCTAATCCAATGCTTCTCAATCCTGGGCACACACAGTAAAATCACCGAGAGAAGCTGTTACGTACTGTTAATAAAAATGCCAGGTCCCACTCCACTAAGTCTAATTTACTTACTGTGACAGGACCTGGGAAACGGTATTTTTAAAAACTTCCTAGAGAATTCTTCTAGGGAATCCTAGGGAAGAGGATTCTTCTAGGGAATCCTAGGGAAGAGGATTCTTCTAGAGATACACTCGTGGCTCAAATGGTAAAGAATCTGCTTGCAATGCAGAAGACCCAGGTTTGATCCTTGGGTCAGGAAAATCCTCCAGACAACAAAACGGCAACTTACCCCAGTATTCTAGCCTGGAAACATCCATGGACAGAGTAGCCTGGGGGGCTACAGTCCACGGGTTTGCAAAAAGTTGGACACGACTGAGCAATTAACACTTTCAGAGGCTTCTTCAGCCATGATGAAGAAGCACTGATTTAAGCCAGCTCCTTTTACCTGTAAAAAGGCTTGCCTGAGAGCATTTAAGATGGGCAGGTCCACAAAATATCTTTCTAGTCTCCCTTGAATCTGCAGTGAACCAGAACTATGGCTTCTTTTCAAAAATACTCAAAAAATTATCTTAGAAAAAATGCTAGCTGTAAAGCTAAAAGAAAATAAAAAATCAAACATGAATACAAAAAAGTACCCTAATAGTTAATACACTGTATCACAATAGCTGTTTTTCAAATATACCCACAGTGAGGCTAAACGATATGGAAACACAAAACATCAGTGTGGAGCAGAGAAAGGTTTATTATAGAACCATGCAAGAAGACTAGTGGCTCATGTCTTAAAAACTCCCAAACTTCCCCGAAGGTTTTCAGCAAAGCCCTTTTAAGGGTGAGGTGGGGGAGAGGTGTGGCTAGTTGTTGCAAACTTATTGATGTAGGATCCTTTGTTCTTGCAGTCATCCACATAGGTCAGGTCATGGTTTAGTCATGATATTCCAGTCCACAGCATCTTCAACTGGCCTTTCATGCCGGCAGAACGGCTGCCAAATTCAGTCAGAGCACTCCCATCTCCACCGGACTGCCAGTGTCCCTGCCAGTGTGCCTGCCCTGCTGCGTGTCCCACCCAAAGCGAGAAGCTGCAGGGAGGAGAAGCTGCTCCTGATACTGCTGCAGCCTCCCCTTCAGTTCCCCTCCTCCCGACAGTGCTCCGCCAGGTTTAGCTCGCCAGGGTTAGTTCAGGACTGCTTCAGTGAAGGCAGTGAGAGTGCAAACTTGGGGGTGGGGTGGGGAAGGCCGTCCCTGGGCCTGTGACCCAGAGAGAATGCCACTGCAGGGCCACTGCAATGCTAACAGTTGGCAGGGCTGTACCACCAAGGGAAACACACAGACAGCGACACTCCTGTCCCACCTCTACTAACCACAGAGTCAGTATGTGAACTGTAATTGCTCATTAAAGGCGTTCTATTTTCCTTGCTTCCATTATAGAGTGTGAGAATCTTCAAAGAAACCAAATGAAAAGGTGATTGCCCTGATGCAGGCTAACGGGCAATGCCTTTCACCACACAGGGATACATGCTCTGTATGATGCACTAAAAACCATTCAGCCAAGGAGCTGATCCTAATTGTACTCATTTCTCAGCAACCACAATGGGCTTGTATCCTGGGAGACAAAATGTGTTTCTGGTCACTTGTTCTAATCCCAGAAATCAAGGGAAATAAGAGATTGCCACAGAGGCAGGTCAGCCAGGTAATTCTATGACCAAAGAAGCATTTTCTGTAAATGGCAGGGAGAAACAGAAATGAAAGAGCTTGATTATTCTTCACCTGCTATTTGTAAACCCCAAAACCTGACTGTAAATGTATGTTTCAGGCTACTAAATTATTTCAACCCACAGGGTATAGAAGATAAAATGTCAATAGCTAGATCCTACATAAGCTAACATCTTTAATCAGACATAGGAAGAGATCAGTTTTATGGAAATGATGTTTCAAACAAATCAACAATGTTAAAGACAGCAGGGTTAAAGATAATGTTTAATTTTACTTTTGAGCACACAAAATTTTAAGCCTGTTAGCTCATCTATGCAAATTACTCATTAAAAATGTTATCTATATGTTTTTAAAAGGCTTTCTCATTTCCTGCATAATGTTAAAATGCAATACATTCAGCAAACATGGATTTATTGAGAATATGATACAGTGGGGTGATGAGCTGGGAAATTAATGTATGCTTTGTTTCCTACTGCTGTAGAATCATTCGAAAGGCAAGAATCAAGCATCTGCATTCCTCAAGTCAGGCCCTTCCCACTCTTAGGAAAGGACAACAGGTTCATCTGTGGTGGATCTAAGACCTGATGCTGTGGGCTCTCTCTTACTCCCTCAAGCTCTACTGTTGAAAGAGGACGTGGAATGAACCTTTTCTGTGTTAGAACTGATTGAAACTGGAGAGGAAGACATTCCTCCAATGGATAACAACAGAAGTGGGAATAAGAACAAGGCTTGCAGATTCTGTAGTAACTTCAGGGAAAGGGCTTAGATATGTTAGGTCCACAAATGATACAGGACCGGACACCGTGAGACCAATCTGGCATGTGGGATCTCTGGAGAACTGGGCAGAGACCTGGATCTGGAGACATAAAATGGCAATTCTGGGCCCACAAATGGAACCAGCCCCTTAACCATGGAATAATGTGACCATAAGGAATAACCACCACAGCACAACCCTGGACTGGGACCAGGATTTGCCCTAGGCAAGAATTGGGAGGCTGCCGGACCTCTTTTCAGAATGACAGAAGCCCAGAGTATGACAATATAACACAGGTCAGAGACCTCTAAAAATGATTAACATTGGACTTTGCAGCAGTTTGGACATGTAGGGGCTAACACAGGTTCCAATAAAATCCTTCTCAAAAATAATAAAACTGTTGAGTATTATAAAGAAAATTGGCATCTATTACATATGTGTAAGAAACTTTATTAACAAATAATGTGTCACTAAATTCGCTTGTATGTAATACAGTTATATTTTTCAGCCATAATCTAATTCTGATTGTTCTGTGACAATGCAAGGAGAAAAATGGATGTCTCCATGGATATCATTAAAGACTCCTTTCCACATAAATCTCTACCTCTCATTGAATTAGAAAAGGATTTCCTGGGATCTTGCTAGAGACATAGAAAAGGTACTTAATTTTAATTTGAACATCCTCTCTCACTCAAAAATCCCATGCATTTATTTTTTGGACAAATGTACATGTTAAATTTCCACTGCATGCCAGACAAGTGTGTATTAAACCCTCACTGGATAGCTGGCTACACCAGATCACCAGATGCTCCAGATACACTGGAGAAAAAGAGAAATGTGCTTCTGTCCTTATAAAGCTTTTAGTTCAGTGAAAAACCAAGAAAACTAATCAAAAATAAAACACAAAATCCTGTAGGTAACATAATGAGAGAAGGGCATGCTCCACAGTAGCAAACAGCAGAACATAATAAACTGAGCAGGGATGGAGATCTGGAGGAAGTGGAAAACTGAGAGCATAAAGATAGGAAGAATCAGCCAGGTGACCAATGCACATGTTACAACTCCTCACCATCATTTCAGCCGCCAAAATGGAAACGCCGTCTGTTTCAACAGAATAAAATCCTTCAAGTCCAGATAAGCTCCTAAATCTACAGCATATTTGAACCTAGAGAATTACTCAATAGACTAAATGGGGGAGAAGAAGTCTGTGCCTCATACAGAGCCCAAGCCCTATCTACATCGCTCTCCACTTTACTTCCCTCATGAAAAACTCTTCACTTGAGCTGTGAGTCCATCCTCTCTGGCCATCTCATGGCTTCACTTCTGGAAGTATCTTATCTCCCACTGCCTTAACAATATATCCTAGTCTCTATTGGGTCATTCCTTTTGACAGAACACATATCTTAATATCATACCCATCAGAGAAAAGAAAAGAGAAAACCACCCTCCTTGTCCATGTACACACAACCAGCTACCATCCTACTTTACTGCTGCCTTTCACAGCAAAACTTCTCAGGACAGTTCTGTATACTTGTCATCCCCATCCCTCACTCCCCATCTCTCCTCCACCCATTCCAACCAGGCTTTCCTCCCCACCACCCTCACAGAAATAGCTCTGACCAAGATCAGCAATTATCTCCTTTTTTCCAAAGCCCATTGACAACTCTCACTTTCATCTTATTCATCTTCTCAGCCTTATTTGGTATGGCTGTCCGTATTCTCCTTGAATCTTGTTCTGCACTGGACTATATGCTTACCTTTCCTTGGTTTTCCATCTGCAGTACCAGACATTCCTTCTCAGACTTGTGTTGGTTCTGCCTCCTCTACAAATCTCTGAATGTTGCCCTATCCTCAGGACTCGTCTCTCAATCTTAGCTTTCTCCCTAAAATATCACATGCATTTTTGTGATCGCAAATACCATCCACACACTGGTAATTCTCAAATTTCTATGTCAGATTCAGTTCTCTGTCTGGAAGTTCCAATTTTCTAAAGTGTCCTGACTACTTGACAGCTCTTCTATAATGTGTTTGGTCAAACAAAACTCTTGATCACCAATATCCTGTAAATTTACTCCCATTTCAACCAACAAGCCATTCTCATACCAATAATGATATCATCATTCATGCAACTGCCAAAGTCAAAAAAAAAAAATGTATGTGTCATCTTGACTCCTTCTCCTTCCCTCATGTTGCACAACCAACTCATTGGACACTTCTAACTTTTGTTAAGCATACCTCAAAAATATTTATTTTTTACTTAATAACCACTTAATAGCATTTATCCTGTGCAAGTTACATTTTAAGCACTTTAGAAATACTAACTCATCCAATCTTCATGACTGTCCTATAAGGTTTGTACTATTTTTAACCCCCACTCCAAAGATGGATATGTATGTGTATGCACACCCTGTAACTAAGTCATGTCTGACTCTTTGAAACCTCATAAACATAGCCTCCCAGGCTCCTCTGTCCATGGAATTCTCCAGGCAAAAATATTCTAGTGGGTAGCCATTCCCTTCTCTAGGGGATCTTCCCAACCCAGGGAGCAAACCCAGGTCTCCAGTATTGAAGGCAGATTCTTTACTGTCTGAGCCACCAGTGAAGCTTTCCTGATGGGCTTCTCCTGTGGGCTTCCCCCATGGGTTTCTCTGGTGGCTCAGACAGTAAAGAATCTGCCTGCAATGCAGGAGACCTGGGCTCAAACCCGGGGTCAGGAAGATCCCCTGGAAAAGAGAATGGCTACCCACTCCAGTATTCTTGTCTGGAGAATTCCACAAACAGAGGAGCCTGGCGGGCTACAGTCAGGGGGTCGCAAAGAGTTGGACATGACTGAGTGATTAGCACATCTCTGTATTTATGTGTTTGTTGTCCAGACACCACAGTACTTGAATGGCATCTCCCTGAAGGCAAGGTCTATCTTATCACTTTATTTCAAGGACCTAAAAGCCTGCTCTTCCATATTATTTGTTGAGTAAATAAATCAACTAAGTCTGACTGATACTCCTAGGACCCAACCATATAAGTCTACATCAAAAAAGACAGAAGATCTCAATTCCACAACATAAATTACTTCCCAGGGTCATTCCAATATTGTCCCTCATACACAAGTGGGTGGGTAGACTGGGGATCAGTCAGGGGAATGGTGGCTACTTTATAGAAAGTGCAGAAATGCTATAATTTAACAAGCTAATGAGCTAGTTGAGAAGTAAACACAACAATAGGTGGGACATTAGTAAACAATATATAACAGTATATAATTAAGTGCTTGTGTGTGTGTATGTGTGTGTGAGAGAGAGCAGGAGTTCAAAGGAAAGATCAATGAGGAAAAAAGTAGCTCTTTGTCTTATGAGTTCAAATAGCAAGTTTATAAATCAGAGAAGTCTTTCAGTGAGATGAATGAGACATTAGCAGGCTTTAAAGGATGGGAAGAACCTACATATTCAGGTGAATAAAGAAAAAAATACCAGGCTGATACAAAGGAGGAAATGAATTTAGGATCATTGTGAGTCCAGGAGAGCAGCTTGCTACTTGGGGGACAAAAAGAGTGGGAGCCTCCGTGGGAGCGGTGTGTTTTAGGCCTGAAGCAATAGGAAAAAGGGAAGAGATAATTACAATTAGATTGATGTTTAAAGAAAGATTAGAGTGGTAGCAACAATAGCTACAAAGCAACACATAAGTATCTGTAAGGTAATATAACTCTTTACACAGAAGACTGGAGAGACAGATGATGGAGTGATAAGGATGCGATAAAGTTGGTCACGATATCTCAAAAGAGGGAACTTTTGAACCAAGCCTTAAAAGAAAAAAATGAGAGTAGGGTGAGGCATTTCCAGTGAAAGGAATGAAATACATGTTACTTATTTCCTGGGAAATAACAGTCAGGTTAGGTTAGGATAGGAGAAGATAGGCCAAGGGGTTCTCCTGGAACAGTCAGGCTCTGTTGCCAGAAGAGAGAAAGCTGAAGGTTGAAAGAAAGTTGACGGCATCTCAAAGCATATCCAGGAAGATGAGTACAAGGCAGAGAGGTCTTACAAGGGGTGAAGTGGCTGCCGATGAGTAGAAAGTGGCAAACCAAAAAGTCACTCTGCTGGTGCGATGTAAGCTCTGGTTGGATGAGTAACCACAGTCTCTAAGCTCAACAGAAGTTTAGATAATTACTGAAAGTCAAGCAGAGGGAGAGAGTGGGATGATTTGGGAGAACGGCATTGAAACATGTATACTATCATGTAAGAAACGAATCGCTAGTCTAGGTTTGATACAAGATACAGGATGCTTGGGGCTGGTGCACTGGGATGACCCAGAGAGATGATATGGGGAAGGAGGGGGGAGTGGGGTTCAGGGTTGGGAACTCATGTATACCTGTGGTGGATTCATGTCAATGTATGGCAAAACCAATACAATATTGTAAAGTAAAAAAATTTAAAAAAAGAAAGTCAAGCAGAAAATTTACAATTGTGTCCATGTCTTAATCCAGGGGAACCAGAGAGTAGAACATATGAAACAGTAACTGAAAAGGTAAATAGCTTTGGGGCCTAGAGTCTGCACCAGTGTGTAAGCCTGGTTCAATGAATAGGAAGCTAAGAAAGGACTAGTGATAGACATGAGCAATTTGAATATGTGGAGTAAGCACACACTGGGATGCTGGTTACAGCTGGCAAAAATTTCATACTGCTCCATCTCATCTGATTTCAAAAGAGCCCTCTTTCAAATTCTGCTTCCCTGGTGGCTCAGTTGTAAAGACTCTGTCTGCCAGTGCCGGAGACTCAGGGATGATCCCTGGGCCAGGAAGATGCCCTGGAGAAGGAAATGGCAACCCACTCCAGTATTCTTGCCTGGGAAATCTCATGGACAGAGGAGCTTGGTGTGCTATACTCCATGGGGTTGCAAAAGAGTTGGACACGACTTAGCAACTAAACAACAACAACAAGCTTACAATAAGCCTCCTATATACTCCTGATCTCCTTTACCATGCTGCTTCTACTACTGCTAAGTCGCTTCAGTCATGTCCGACTCTGTGCAACCCCATAGACGGCAGCCCACCAGGGTCCACCGTCCCTGGGATTCTCCAGGCAAGAACACTGGAGTGGGTTGCCATGTCCTTCTCCAATGCATGAAAGTAAAAAGTGAAAGTGAAGTCACTGAGTCATGTCCAACTCTCAGCGACCCCATGGACTGCAGCCTTCCAGGCTTCTCCGTCCATGGGATTTTCCAGGCAAGAGTACTGGAGTGGGGTGCCATTGCCTTCTCCGTGCTCTACCTTTTATTTTTTCATAACACTTATTACCTTCTAACATACTATATTATTTCATTTATTTAACTTACGATTTTTTGTGTATCTGAAATAAAATTAAGTTCTACAAGGGCAGGGATCTAAATGCCTAGAACAGTGTCTTGCATATAGTAGACTCTTAAATAAACATTACTTGAATAAACTAATGAGAGATAAGTGGCCAGCCTAAAACAGCATGCACTGTTTTAATTATAAGAGTATGTCCAGGAATTTCTCGCATGAAGATGTAGACCATCACAAATTTAGCATTCTTAGGTCCTAGAGAAAAGTAGAGCTATAAGAAAGGCCACCCCTATCTGCTGACCACACTGCTCTTATATGAATAAAAAATAAAGCTCTATTTGGATAAGCCTCTGACATTTTGGAGTTTGTTATAGAAACTAGCTAATACACATTCGAACATGAAATTTTACAGCATGAAATGAATTCATGTGCTTTAGGAAATTTGCATTATTCATTTGACAAACATGCTGAGCTCTTACTGTGGGCCAGGAACTCTGATGGGCATAAGCAGCTCAAAGATGAGTAATATGAAATAATCTCCCTCCAGGAAACCAAAAATTTACAATATCATGTTGGAAGCTCTGTTTTAGATGAAAGGAGAAGGGGCTATTTGAGTCCAGAGAAGAAAGTCTAATTCTGCCATGCAGAGAGGAAAAAAGGAATTGGCACATGGAATGTGACATTTGGGCTCAGTTTTGAATTATGAGTCTGATGAAGAATGAAAAAAATGTATATTATTTTTATAAAATATTACTTGACAAATTTGGCTCCAAATTATTTGGCCTTTTCAAAACTCTGTACAATTTCTCCTAGTTTCATTAGATAAATTCATATTTACTCCAGGGGTGTGAATTCATCTCAGAGGGGCAGGAAGGGGCTAATTTTGGTTCTGGGTATTGTTTGAAGTAAAAATTTTCTCTGCTGAGTATGCTTCAGTTGCATGACTTGCAGTTTTGTTCTGTTGTCCCTGAAAAGCAACTCAGTAACTTGTTAGAAACGGAATAGGGCCAGTTTGGGGCTGATTCTGTTGTTACCTGGGCATATATAACTTCAATAAAGATAAAGATTGAATAAAAACACTATTTTTAAATTAAAAACCCAACAGGCTGAAGATGAGGGAATGAAGGGTACAAGAAAGAGAGAGAGAGATCTGTATTTATTCAGACTCAGATTTTCACATTTAAGTGACTGGGAAGATGCAGAAGTCAAAAGGAACACTTGGATTCAAAGAGAAAAGCACTTTTTTTGTTGTTAAAGCATATAGCACTTATGGCAACAAACTACCTAGTGACAAAAAAATCATTAAAAAGTCACTCTTTGTGATAGACCTTTAAGTCTATGATATCATCTTCCTTCTGTTTCGTAAATTCCTTTGGGAATCTCTTTTTGCAAAAGCTGTCCATGGTCTCTCTGAACACTGTAAGACTGAGCATTCACCGCATTCTGGGGCATTCCACTTCTATCTTGCGCTTCTCTAATTGTTGACAGGAAATTCCTTTAATAAGGTCAAATCTGAATATACACATTGGCCCCACTTCTACCCTGTGATTTTTTACTGTCTCTCCTATTGTTTGAAGATACTGCAGATCTGCCCTAAGTATACTCAGCACCTTTGATAATGACCCAAATGCTTTCCTATCTTTTCTCTAGACTGTTAGTTGAATCAGAAGATCAAACATTTTAGTAAAGAATCTAAATATTTAACTAAGATTGAATTTTTATTATTGATGTACATTTACTCCTGGCTAGTGACAAAGACTTAAATAAATGACTTCCAAAGATTCCTTCCATTCTTTTCCAACATAAGTGCTTCCAAACACAATAAGTATACCTTATAAGGTACAGTAACAGGGATGAAGCAGGCAGACAAAGTCAAAAGCAAGTGAAAAGAAGGCTCTTCCCTCTATGCCTTGCCCTCCACAGGCCCTTCTGAAGTCAGCAGTTGTCATGAGGCAAGATGTTAAACCTATTTCTAAGAGCTGAAGTTCAAATTAAAGCCAAGTACAGCAGTGTTGTTTCCATAATTTGAATCTTCAAGCTGGGCTAAGTGCCTTCTTGCCTCTACACTTGAAAATTACTACATTTTTCAGTTTGTTTCTGTTTGAAAGAAAATGGTTTAGGTGATTATAGAGGAGTAGCTGCTTGTCAATTCTGCACAAATTCCACATGTGATTTTTTATGCTAAAATTCCAAAAGTCTCTTTAATAGATAATTTATGTTCCCCTAAGATAGTTTCATTTTTTGAATAATAAAAGCCCTCAAACATCCCAGAGGCCAGAGGAAAAAAAATTATACCCAATGTGAGATCTAAGAGCTAAACTCTTGCCAGAGGCCTATCCATCTTACATGATCAAGAGATATTCTCCAGTAGTTCTCTGTGGGTGACTGAAAACTGTAGAAAAGTTATGAGACACAAACTTGTTTCCTGGACGTGAGTTCTGCCAATGTCAAAAGCAACAGAAGAATTCCTCAGGATCCCTCATTTGGAAAACTCCACCTCTTTTAATATCTATTCTCTTAAATTTAATTTTTATTTATCTATTTGGCAAAGATTGATTGAGCAACTACCGTTCTGGGTGCAGGGGATAGAGCAGTGAACAAGACAAAAATGTTTACTGGAGATCACATTCTAGGAGTGGGGAGACAGTGAGATTTATATTTGTCTTGTTCTGCTATAAAGATAACAGGGTGATGTCCTAGGCAGTGACTGTTGGGCTTGGGGACGATTATAGAGGGAGATCAAAAGAGCCTTTTTGGTGGAGATATTACAAGTAAAAACCCAGTGACAAGAAAATCCAGCCACACAAAAGGCCTTGGGAGAGAAGAATACAGGCAGAGGAAGAGCAAGTGCAAAGGCCTAGGAGAGCTGTTTTGAGCCTGATTACTCTACAAGGATGTTCTCAGGAGAATTTTTACACCTTTAGCTATAGTGGATGCAGTGCTTCATTTGAGCACTTGTTCCCCCAGCAGCCAGACTGTTGGAACTGATGGTTCTTAGATCAATCTCAGGAATTGCCCAGAGCATAAAAGTCTCCCTCATCCCTGGGGACAGTCTATATCCAATGACTGGCCACAGAGGTATAAAGATCTAGCTCTCTCACCTTTAAGCACCAACCATCTCCTAAAAAGCATCCCATGCATTGGCTCTTTGTGACTTCCTTACCTCTCAACTCTTCCCTCTGCCAGTCCTGCATTCTTTACTCCCCTACAGGCATTGATGCTGAGGGCACGTGGCAACTTAACCTTCCATATGCAGATCTCCATCTCACTGGATTCCCTGGGGAATCCAGCTAAAGAGCTAAGTTGATCATTTAAGGCAATTATAAATATTAAAACACTACAGCAGCCCCACAACCAAACTTAGGAGTTAATTAAGATTGCCAGGGCTTCTTTAATCTGTTTATCCTTAAAGATTACACGACATGAGATCCTAACTCCTAACTGGTCTCATGCTTCTGATACTGTTGCTCTGAAACCTGTCCCTACACTACTGATTGATGCTTTCCAACCACAACTGTGATCATGGTGATCTGCTGAAGCCCTTCAGGGGCTCTCAATGGTCGTCATATGTCTGACCTCCATGATCCACAAGTCTTTTCATGACCTGCCACAAGTCTCTCCTGCCATCTTGTAAAAACCTTTCAACCCACCTACTCTCACCCTGGGCCCACGGCACTTTGGCTATTCCATATCCTCTTGCTTGTCTTTGAACCTAAAATTTCCTCTGCTTAGCGAATCATTATTTATGCTTTAAAGGCACCTTCTTTTACCCAGAGTTCCTAAAACCCACCTTATAGCTCTATTCTATATTATGTCCTTTTTAATTATTGCACCTATCACTGTAACATCTGCCTATTTTTGCTATCCAACTGTACTACCATTTCCTATAGAGGTACAACTAAAGACTATGTCCTATTCAGTGCTGATCCCTCCCTGAGCATCCAACACAGTGCCAGGCACTTTGTAGACACTCACAAAGGCTATCTCTTTCTAATTTAGTTTTTTTTTTTTTTAAGGCTAAAATCACAAAACATACCTGTTACATAAATAAATGCCTTGTTAGCAACCATTCTGCAGTAATAGAATCCATCTTAGTTGAAAGGTTACCTTTCGCCGAGCCCTGAGACAGAATAGGGCAGGACTAACAAGCTACTGACTCGATAGACATGAGTCAGAGTGAACTACGGGAGTTGGTGATGGACAGGGAGGCCTGGCATGCTGTGATTCATGGGGTTGCAAAGAGTCGGACATGACTGAGCGACTGAACTGAACTGAACAAGCTACAGACATGTATGATGCTGTTTGTATCATAAATGTAATCACCAGGCCCCAATCCCTGCAAGTCTCATGCATTTAAAATCTTAAGGATCCCACAGAGCATGACATTTCCATACTTACTCACTTCAGTTATAATCTCAAGTGCTTCTTTCCATAAAGGGAATTAAAACTAGAGTTTTCTCAGTCTGGCAATTGACAGAGAGAAGGCAGTTCTTCCAAAAACCTTGCTGGGGGCAATGCATTTAAATATTGAATGACCATTGAAAATGGTAATGATGAGCCCAACAGAGATACAATCTTCCCCTACTGACAACTCCATTGTGCAGAAGAGAAGGAGATGAGGCAGGAAAACCAGGAGGTTTCAAGATAGGACACTTGTGTTTGAATTCCAGACCTGCCTCTTAGCAGTATATGATCTTGAGCAAGATATTTAATTTCTTGTAACTTGACTTTTTTCATCTACAAAACAGAGATTACCCTCAACTCATACTATCCTTGAGCAAATTAAATACACAGGTCATAAGTGAGAAGATGGCTAGTCCAGGCTGCGAATAAACCCTGAGCCTAGCTAGTCCAGGATGGCTAGCTAGGCTCTGACATTAAGGCCACAAGAACTCTTCATTGAAAACAATAATACATGTTTTCACCAAAAGCATTTCTCTTATGTCCTAAAACCAAAGTAGAGAAGATGAGAAGAAATTGATTCTTATGGATTAATAGCATCACTCTACCCTACGCAAGTTTGAGTTTCACAGATTTTGAATTTCTCATTTCAATCTTGTATCTATATGAACAGAAAATCAGTTTAAGAAGCTATATCAAACTACCAACCATATATACTGGGCTCTAGTACATTTAATTTCTTTTCCTAAATAAGCTCTCTGAAGAATAACAGCTTGATAGTAAAAAAGCAAATCAAACCCCCTGGAAGGTTGGTAGCTTTACAGACTTTTATATTATAGAAAATACCTAGGCATATTAAAACCTTTCTGCAATTTCTTAAAAACACATTTTGATCTGACACCCCCCCCCACCCCCACATGTTGAATTGTACAATAATGGAATTTAAAAGGGTTAGGATAGTAAACCTCTCCAATCAGAATTTTATAAAAACCAATACTACCAAAAACCTTACCTTTCCAGTACAGTTGGTCCCCTGGTGGCTCAGAGGTTAAAGCGTCTGCCTGGAATGCGAGAGACCCAGGTTTGATCCCTGGATCATCGGGAGAAGGAAATGGCAACCCACTCTAGTACTCTTGCTTGAAGTACTCTTGCCTGGAGACTCCCAGGGAGGGAGGAGCCTGGTAGGCTACAGTCCATGGGGTCGCAAAGACGACTGAGCAACTTCACTTTCACTTTTCTAGTACAGTATTAAAAGACAATAAATTCGATCTGATGTATGTAAAATGTCACGCTTATTTTTTAAAAATAATGTTATTTATTAATTCATTGAAAGGTATAATGCTTGAATTGGGGAAAAAATAACTGACCACCTTTTGTCTCTTTTGATATGCAAAATGATAAATCCTGTCAAGTGGACTAGAGGCTAGAGTAAATTTTTACTTAAAAAAAAAAACCACTATTAATCGCTTCTTGGTGTGGCTCTGCTTGATGCAAATTATACTACTTGTCAAGAGTTTTGTTTAGTCACAAATAAAAGGCTTAGTGGATAAAGGTTTGGCCTTTCACTACAGGTTTTCTGCCAAACTGTGACCTGAAATGAATGAACTGATACCGAGTGGGGCCTCCTGACTCTGTAATTTAATGCTGACAGTAATTAGCTAAGAAGGAGGTGTTATAATGAAAGCCTAGGGCACGGTGTTTATGTGATTTTACACAGCTACAATAGATGGCACCTCCTTTTCCAGTCTTTTTCATTTACTACCTCTGAAAAAGGAGAAGGTGCAAGTCATAAAAAGATACTGGCTGCTTGACTCTCTGATAAATCTCTGGACAGTCAAGACCTTGGGTTTAAATTAGCTGTCAGACTTCAGCCGTCTCACTCACCAGCTTACTCTTAAGTTCGCCACAGTGCAAAGACATTATAAATGGATTTATATGTCTTGATTAATGCCTTTTTTTGTAAACAGACTTTCTGCATAGAGCCATGCCATAGCAGATGCCCTATTTTAAAGGTTAATCTTTACATCAATAGCATATTCAAGACATTCTGCTTTTACACAGTTGTTCTTCTTTCTTTTTGAATTTCAAATTTTTTTAGAATAAATGAGAAATAGGAGCCTTAATAGCAAAATCAGAATCTATTGTTAGAAACTCCCTGTGTAAATAAAGGATCATTCCTGCATATCCAATTATTTCATAGAACAAAGGAAATCCTCTGCATGATTCCACACTGAAGTCTTTCCTTGTTGGCCCTTAAAAAAAAAGAAGAAAAGAAAAAATAAAAAAATCTTGCTTTAAAGTTAAGGCTCACACCTAAGTGACCCCTCTTTGTCTCCAACTTTGGATAACTTGCCTGATTGACTGGTGAGTTTGTAAAAAGTAGTCTGATGTTAGATACTGGCAAGTATCCAACTGTATAACCAAACACTAGAGGCCTTTCCTTTCCCAACTGCTACCAATCTTTGTGTTGCCTGAATGTCAGTTTACTACTGCAGGAAAAAACTAGTGAGACAGGGATGCAAGAAGACGGTGTGCTAATACATTTTACTTAATCCAAAGCTTTAGTTCAGGAAGGAACTGTTGATATGTTTGTCNTTTTTTTTTTTAAGTAAAAATTTACTCTAGCCTCTAGTCCACTTGACAGGATTTATCATTTTGCATATCAAAAGAGACAAAAGGTGGTCAGTTATTTTTTCCCCAATTCAAGCATTATACCTTTCAATGAATTAATAAATAACATTATTTTTAAAAAATAAGCGTGACATTTTACATACACTGTCTCTTATACACATCTCACTGTCATTTAGTCAGCTTCAAAAAGTGTTTTGTTGACATAAATTAGACCTTTGTTTACTTTATTTCAGATAGAGGCAAAAATAAAACCTATGATTGAAAACAACTCTCCAAACACTTCACTATCCTAGGAAATCAGCAATCAATTCTATCTAAGATTAGTCAGTTACATGAGTCCATTTCAAATGGTAACACAGTAAGAAAATAAGAATCAAGTGCAAAAAATAGGTTATTAATTCTAGTTTGTTTTTTGGGGTCTTTCAAAATCTATATACAGGCTAGGTTTGCATAATTTGTATCTCTAGAACATCTGTTCTCTCCATGAGAATTCTATTCTCAAATGAGAAAGACAGTACAGTTCCCCAAAACTGAGAGATTATTTGGCATTTACCACTCTTCATCTCCTGGGCTTCCCAAGTGGCTCAGTAGTAAAGAATCTACCTGCCAAGGCAGGAGATGTGGGAGACTCCGATTCAATCCCTGGGTCAGGAGGAAGTGGCAACCCACTTCAGTATTCTTTTCTGGAAAATCTCAAGGACAGAGGAGAGTGGAGGGCTACACACAATCCATAGGGTTGCAAAGAGTCAGACATGACTGAGCATAGAGCACAGCACTCTTCAGTGACTCCAATTACTGCATATTCTTTTTTTCTTTTTTTCACTCCGCTAAGCTAATGGGATCTTAGTGCCTCAACCAGGGATTGGACCCAGGCCCTTGGCAGCGAAAAAGCAGAGTCCTACTGAAGAAGGAATTCATAGGGCCTGGACTTCACGTTAGGCCTGTTCATGCTGATCATGCTCGGCCACCTTTCCAATGGACTCTGAACTCTGTGTTTAGTGCCTATGAAAACAACAACAGAAGGATAAGACCCCTTCCAGACAGGGGAACCTTGAAGATCATATCTAGGCTACTCATAGGCTAAGAGAAAACATACACTAATCACCCCTTCCTCCAGACAGGCCATAAATTTTTCTGTATCTATCGGAGTGTAACCTCAGGTTTATTGATTATTGGCTAATTGTTTGACTGTTTGAGCACATGAGCACATAACACGTGAATGATGGGGTTATTGGGATTGTATTTTCCTTGGTTTAATATAAGTCTCAAGGAATTTGGAGTGGTGGGTTCAGACATGTACACATGGGGTATAAAAGATTTTCACAAATGCTGGTCGGGGTCCTTGGCTAAGAGGAGACTCTGCCTTGGGCCCACCAGTGTAATAAACTGCACTCCACTATCTGCATTGTCCTTCTGAGTGAGTTTCCTGGAACTCGTGGCTACAACACTACCCACTGAATCATCCAGGATTCCCATATTGCATATTCTTACTCTGTCATCTTTCTTCTTCTGTAACAGACTCCTGCTGTAATAAAGAATTTTCTAATGTAATCTGAGTGAAATCAATGGTCAGTTGATAGAAAGGTTCTCAGACGTCCCTCTACTACTCTCCTGTCTTTATGACTGAGGCCTCAGAAAACAAACCCTCATCCTCAATAGAAGAACCATAAGAACTAAAGCTGGCAAGAAAGAAGTACACTAGGAATGCTTCCTTAGGAAAACTGGGGCCAAGTGGTAAAGCAAGATCCAAGAATATGGAACAGAGGAAATACATTTTAGCTCCTGAGGAACAAAATGCCCAGCATAGGTCCCAGTCCTTTTACCAGGCTCTAACTATAATACAACACCAGAGCATGCCTGAGAAACAAAAAGAAATTCATGACACCACTAAATGAGATTTATGAACCAAGAATCAACCAGAAGAAAAAAACAGAACATTTAGCAGAAAATAGATAATACATTTTTCGGAGAAAAATTAAGATATGACATTTGAAAGAATTAATGGTTCTTTTTAATACATCCACTTCCCCAGAGCCTTCTGTACCTGAAAAGTTGAAGTACTCAGCCTCATATGAACAAGGATCATCAAAGAAAGAACAATATATGCCAGAGTATCTTTTCTATAAAATCCCAGATCCAGAGTTACAGTGATGGGATAAGCCTTGTAACTTATATGTTGGACAGGAAAGTATTGGCACAAAACAGGAATAAGGGTAAGTGTCTTTAAAAGGAAAAACACATATTTTTAAAATGCTGTAGCAGGATGAACAATGGCTCCTGAAGAAATCTGAGACTGTGAATGCCTCTTTTTTATGGCAGAAGAAACTTTAGAGGTATGATTAAGATTCTTGTGATGCAGAGATTATGCTGAATTTTCTAAGTGGGCCCTAAATATAATCACGTGTTCTTACGGGAGTGGAGCAGAAAGAGATTTGATGACAAAAGAGAAGGAAATGTGATGATGGAAACAAGATACTAGAGTTAAGTTATTCAAGGAAGGAATCAAGTGAAGGAATGCAGGCAGCCTCCAGGAGCTAAAACAGGCTGGGAAACTCGTTTTCCCACATAGCTTACTGAGGAAACCAGCCCTGCTGACACTGACTTTTGATTGATTTCAGACTTTATGCCTCTAGAACGGTACGAGAACAAACTTGTGCAGTTTGAAGCAACCAGGTTTGTGGCAATTGATACAGCAGAAAGGACACACTAAGACATATATGTTCTGGATTTAACTTAATGTTAGGTAGCCAGAGACATAGAAAAGTAATAAAATAATAGGCAAAAAAAGCAGTATAAATTCCCTAGCATTTTAAAGAACAAAGGTAAACCGCTACACTTAAAGTATCATTTGCCAAAATTCATTTTGACAAATGCTTTGATTTCTGAAGGCATGTTATACTGGCTATACCTCAGTAACATTATACCTCAGCACTCTTTGGTACATAGTCTGTTGGTGCTGCAGGGGTTAGAAGCTTGGGAACTACATTTCTCAGAACCTCTTGCCAGTAGGATTCCAATTGAGATGCCCTGAAAAAGAAGCACTTGTGTGAGATTTGGAAGACAGAAAGGAGGCAGAATCTACTCTTCCTCACACAGAAGTTCAGACTTCTGCAGCAATGGCATCAGTAACAGTTTGCTTCTTGGGCCTTGTGGTCTACTGTCAGGCTCCAGATGGAATGTAGACAGCAGCTGCCTACAATTTTCTTATTTCTGGGAAGACCCCCACTTCCACTTTCTCTTCTTCTGGCCTTTCATACAACTTTAAAAAAATTTTTTTATTGAACTATAGTTGATTTCTCTGATTAGTTGGATGATAGAAAAAGCAAGAGAGTTCCAATAAAATATATGCTTCATGTGACTGCTCTAAAGCCTTTGACTGTGTGGATTACAACAAACTGTGGAAAATTCTGAAAGATATGGGAATACTAGATCACCTGACCTGCCTCATCCAAAACCTGTATACAGGTAAAGAAGCAACAGTTAGAAATGGACATGGAATAATGGACTGGTTCCAAATTGGGAAAGGAGTATATCAAGGCTGTATATTGTCACCCTGCTTATTTAACTTATATGCAGAGTACATTGTGGAAAATGCTGGGCTGGATGAAGCACAAACTGGAATAAAGATTGCCAGGAGAAATATCAATAACTTCAGATATGCAGATGACACCACCAAATGCCAGAAAGTGAAGAGGAACTAAAGAGCCTCTTGATGAAAGTGAAAGAGGAGAGTGGAAAAATCCGGCTTAAAACTCAACACTCAAAAAACTAAGATCATGGCATCCAGTCCCATCACTTCATGGCAAATACACAGGGAAACAATGGAAAGAGTGAGAGACTTTAGTTTCTTGGGCTCCAAAATCACTGCAGATGGTGACTGCAACCATAAAATTAAAAGACACTTGCTCCTTGGAAGAAAAATTATGACCAACCTAGATAGCATATTAAAAAGCAGAGACATTACTTTGCCAACAAAGGTCCATCTAGTCAAAGCTATGGTTTTTCCAGCAGTCATGTATGAACGTGAGAGTTAGACTATAAAGAAAGCTGAGTGCTAAAGAATTGATACTTTTGAACTGTGGTGTTGGAGAAGACCCTTGAGAGTCCATTGCAGTGCAAGGAGATCCAATCTGTCAATCCTAAAGGAAATAAGTGCTAAATATTCATTGGAAGGGCTGATGCCCACTGAAACTCTAATACTTTGGCCAGCTGATGCGAAGAACCTGGGAAAGATTGAAGGCGGGAGGAGAAGGGGATGACAGAGGATGAGATGGTTGGATGGCATCACTAACTCAAAGGACATAAGTTTGGTTAAACTCGGGGAGTTGGTGATGGACAGAGAGGCCCGGTGTGCTACAGTCCATGGGGTCACACAGTTGGACACGACTGAGCAACTGAACTTGACTCAACTCATTCATTTATTCATTATTAAGATACAAAGTGTGTTTTAAATATTTCTTTGGGGGAGGAGACACCACAATTCTACCCAATTAAGGGAAATATATTCCAGAGACCATTTATTTATTTATTTATTAGGATCTACTATTGAGGGAAATATATTCCATAGACCTTTTATTTATTTTTTTTAAGATCTACTATTAAGGGAAATATATTCCAGAGAACTTTTACTTATTTATTTATTTTTAAGATCTACTATGCCATGGCATAGTAGATCTTAAAAGAATAAAAGGTCTCTGGAATGTATGGTTCAGTTGCTCAGTCATGTCCAACTCTGCAACCCCATGGACTGTAGCACACCAGGCCTCTCTGTCCATCACCAACTCCCCGAGTTTAACCAAACTCATGTCCTTTGAGTTAGTGATGCCATCCAACCATCTCATCCTCTGTCATCCCCTTCTCCTCCCACTTTCAATCTTTCCCAGGTTCTTCGCATCAGCTGGCCAAAGTATTGGAGTCTCGGTGGGCATCAGCCCTTCCAATGAATATTTAGCACTTATTTCCTTTAGGATTGACAGGTTGGATCTCCTTGCACTCCAATGGACTCTCAAGGGTCTTCTCCAACACCACAGTTCAAAAGCATCAATTCTTTAGCACTCAGCTTTCTTTATAGTCTAACTCTCACATTCATACATGACTGCTGGAAAATCCATAGCTTTGACTAGACTGACATTTGTTAGCAAAGTAATGTCTCTGCTTGGCAAGAATACACAGAAGAACTATACAAAAAAGATCTTCAAGACCAAGATAATCACGATGGTATAATCACTCACCTAGAGCCAGACATCTTGGAATGTGAAGTCAAGTGGGCTCTAGAAAGCATCACTATGAAAAAAGCTGGTGGAGGTGATGGAATTCCAGTTGAGCTATTTCAAATCCTGAAAGATGATGCTATCAAAGTGCTGCACTCAGTACGCCAGCAAATTTGGAAAACTCAGCAGTGGCCACAGGACTGGAAAAGGTAGGCAATGCCAAAGAATGCTCAAAGTACCGCACAATTGCACTCATCTCACATGCTAGTAAAGTAATGCTCAAAATTCTTCAAGCCAGGCTTCAGCAATATGTGAACCATGACCCATGTTCAAGCTGGTTTTCGAAAAGGCAGAGGAACTAGAGATCAAACTGCCAACATCCAGTGGATCATCAAAAAAGCAAGAGAGTTCCAGAAAAACATCTATTTCTGCTTTATTGACTATGCCAAAGCCTTTGACTGTGTGGATCACAAGAAACTGTGGAAAATTCTGAAAGAGATGTGAATGCTAGACCACCTGACCTGCCTCTTGAGACACCTATATGCAGGTCAGGAAGCAATAGTTAGAACTGGACATGGAGCAACAGACTGGTTCCAAATAGGAAAAGGAGTACATCAAGGCTGTATATTGTCACCCTGCTTATTT
>SJYW01024748.1:0-12584 GCA_006410735.1 Raphicerus campestris | reverse complement strand
CTCTCTCTCTCTCTCTCTCTCTCTCTCTCTCTCTCTCTCTTACTTCTCAGCAGTGAAAAAGTAAACACAGAGAGGAAGAGGAAAAGGAAAAGGAAAAGCTAAATTGAAATAGCCTTTCCTTAGCTATAGCTTTGGGACTTACTTTTAATGAAAACTTGCCCAAAAGATAGTTTCATTTACATCACTGATTTTCTCTCATCAGCCTCAAACTGTAATTGGATCAAACTTTGCCTTTATAATTCTGCACAATATGCTGCTGCTGCTAAGTCACTTCAGTCGTGTCCGACTCTTAGCAACCCCATAGACAGCAGCCCATCAGGCTCCTCCGTCCCTGGGATTCTCCAGGCAAGAACACTGGAGTGGGTTGCCATCTCCTTCTCCAATGCATGAAAGTGAAAAGTGAAAGTGAAGTCACTCAGTCGTGTCTGACTCTTAGCGACCCCATGGACTGCAGCCTACCAGGCTCCTCCGTCCATGGGATTCTCCAGGCAAGAGTACTGGAGTGGGGTGCCATTGCCTTCTCCTCTACACAATATACCTAACATAAATACCTAACATAAAAAGTAAGCACATGCAGGGTTAAACTGGAACATACCCAAGGACCTGATGAAACTGAGGTGGGAGTTACAACAGAGTAGAATCCAATGACATGAAAATTGAGTACTTTATATTTTGCATTAGTTTAAAAAAAAGCTACAACAGTAAGCCTAACAATTTGATGTTGCCTACCTTTATCACATCCATGTCAGTACTGCTTAATTTACTGCATAATTATATAACATTATTTTTATGAGGCTGTATTCTACATGGTATTCTCTTAAACTTGTAAAGTACAAAGCACTGTGTCTGTGTGTGTCAGCATCACCAAAAGCTAGAAAAGAGAGCCTGTTCTGACTTTATATTATTCACTAAGACTAATTTGCCATAAGATACAGACAAACAAAGGCAGGCTGAGTTCATTTCATATCACCTTTCAAGACAGAACAAAGAAACTGTTTTTTGTTATTCAGCTGAGGAAAAATAGTATGATCATCACTAGGGAATATGAATGAAGCAAAATGATGCTATCTTGGCATCATGAATTTTGACCTAGATGAAGGCATGAATATAGCTTCCAAAAGAAAACAGGTATACCACTTAGTTAAACCTAAATACATATTAAAAAATCAAGATATTTTGGCTATACAATGTAAAACATTTCTAATGACTGCTTATTATAATGATTCATGCAACTTTAAAATGTCCATAGACTTCTGTCTACTAAATGCATGACTTATTTGTCTTATTATGTCTTTTGCTTATTCACAATTATATTGCAGCTGATTCTTTTTTCAAATTTCAAATCATGAACTTGTATTGAACACTGCGAAGTGCATAATTCTGTGCTAGACACTCCATGGAGAAAAATACAAGGTAGACCTTTTTCATCAAGGAAACTAAATTTCAGTGTGGAGATTAGATGGTAGCAATGGGGGAAGATTATTTATCCTATGTATTAACACTTAATAATGAAATAGCATGTGGACCCAGGACATTTTTAACCCCCCCCCCAAAAAAAATCAAACTACTATTGGCATTTTCCTGTCCTGTCTCTAAGAGTGACCTTCTGACTATAAATTATATTCACCAGAAGTTAACCCTTTCAGAGGCTATAGCTCAGGAAACTGTTATTAAAATACATAGCACCTCATTTCTGAACATAATTCTCACTCAAGCATTCTCAGTTAGAACTGGAAAAGCCACTGAAGAAGAGACCCCAGACCCAAGGAAGGTATTACCATATACATTCCTGCATGTGTCCTCAGTCATGTCTGACTTTTGCAACCCCAGGGACTGGCCTGCCAGGCTCCTCTGTCCATGAGATTTTCAGGCGGAGTAGATTGCCATTTCCTTCTCCAGGGGATCTTCCAGACCCAGGGAGTGAACCCAAGTCTCCTGCATTGAGTCATCTGGGAAGCCTGCCATGTATTAATACATTACCAAGTGTAAAATTGATACCTAGTGGGAAGTTGCTATATATTTCAGGGATCTCAGCCTGTTACTGTGTGACAACCTAGAAAGATGGGATGGGGGTGGGGGGGGGGGGGGTCAAGAGGGAGAGGATACACACCCTTCTAGCTGATTCACACTGTTGTAAGGAACAAACCAACACAACACTGTAAAGCTTTTATCTTCCAATTAAAAAAACATTTTTAAAACCAAAGATGAAAAGAGATCCTTTGTAAAATGTTACTTGAAAGATAAACTGTTACTTATAAAATGGACTTTTTTCTTAACATCTAAGAATGCAGAGGAAGAAAATATTTATATACAGAGAGGTAAGAATTTTAGGACAGGCCATTATTTGAATAAAGTGCATTCATATGTGAAATACAAAGCATTCTATTTGCTTATTGACATACTAGGTGAAGCTATAACAATGTATGAAACCTGGAAAAAATGAAGATGGAAAAGGAATGAAAAGCATCAACAAAGCTTTACAGTTGAAAGGACTTTATATAGAAGTATTTAGGAGGGTATAAAGACAGAAAGAGTGAAGGGCATTACAAAACATCCCATTTCATCCCATTTTCAGCCTCCTTTCTTCTTCAGCTTTGCTCAGGAGTAAATAGAAGCCAGACTTTCTAATCTAATCACATGCTTGGTTAAAGTCTCAATTCTTTGGAGTCACCTATTCAAATTTTAATATACACACAGATCACCTGGATGTTNTTTCCTTCTCCAGGGGATCTTCCAGACCCAGGGAGTGAACCCAAGTCTCCTGCATTGAGTCATCTGGGAAGCCTGCCATGTATTAATACATTACCAAGTGTAAAATTGATACCTAGTGGGAAGTTGCTATATATTTCAGGGATCTCAGCCTGTTACTGTGTGACAACCTAGAAAGATGGGATGGGGGTGGGGGGGGGGAGGTTCAAGAGGGAGAGGATACACACCCTTCTAGCTGATTCACACTGTTGTAAGGAACAAACCAACACAACACTGTAAAGCTTTTATCTTCCAATTAAAAAAACATTTTTAAAACCAAAGATGAAAAGAGATCCTTTGTAAAATGTTACTTGAAAGATAAACTGTTACTTATAAAATGGACTTTTTTCTTAACATCTAAGAATGCAGAGGAAGAAAATATTTATATACAGAGAGGTAAGAATTTTAGGACAGGCCATTATTTGAATAAAGTGCATTCATATGTGAAATACAAAGCATTCTATTTGCTTATTGACATACTAGGTGAAACTATAACAATGTATGAAACCTGGAAAAAATGAAGATGGAAAAGGAATGAAAAGCATCAACAAAGCTTTACAGTTGAAAGGACTTTATATAGAAGTATTTAGGAGGGTATAAAGACAGAAAGAGTGAAGGGCATTACAAAACATCCCATTTCATCCCATTTTCAGCCTCCTTTCTTCTTCAGCTTTGCTCAGGAGTAAATAGAAGCCAGACTTTCTAATCTAATCACATGCTTGGTTAAAGTCTCAATTCTTTGGAGTCACCTATTCAAATTTTAATATACACACAGATCACCTGGATGTTATGTGAAAATGCATATCTTGACTCAATACCACTGGGTTAGGGACCCAGGTTCTGTTGATATGCAGACACTCACTTCAAGTAGGGAGGTGTAGGAGACTCCCTCAGTAAAGGAAGTTATAATTATCAGCCTAGTTACTATTGAGAATTTCCCTGTTTCCCAATATCAAAATAGGAATAGCACTACATCACAACATCATTATTTTTACCTCAATCAAAAGATGATAAAAAATATGATTTTAAAAGATGATAAAATAAATCATGTGGTATTACAGATTCATTGATTTATTCATTTCACAAATAATTATTGAGCACCTACTTACTCTGTGCAATGCACAGTTCTACACTCTAAAGATAAATCTAAACCAAATCAAAGTCCTATCCTTAGAATGACACTTACACTTTAGTGGGAGGAACAGGTTAAAAGCAAATAAATATACAACACAAAGCTAGATAGTGAAAAATAAAATCAAGGGAAAAGAGTGGTGGTAGAAGGGTAGGTGGTTTTACTTTGCCAAGAAAGACATCTTCAGTTTTCACCCTATGAGTCTAACAAAAATTTCCTTTCTCTTTTAGAACTACCAATCAAACTATATCACTCTTTCCCAAATCAGTGCTACCAACCTTTCAATGGGCATCCCTGGTGGCTCAGATGGCAAAGAATCCACCTGCAATGTGGGAGACCTGGATTCGATCCCTGGGTTGGGAAGATCTCCTGGAGGAGGGCACAGCAACCCACTCCAGAATTCTTGCCTGGAGAAACCCCATCGACAGAGGAGCCTGGTAGGCTATAGTCCATGAGATCACAAAGAGTCAGACACAACTGGGTGACTAAGCACAGCACAGAAACCTTCAGTTCAGTCACTCAGTCATGTCCAACTCTTTGCAACCCCATGGATCACAGAACGCCAGGCCTCCCTGTCCATCACCAACTCCCAGAGTTTACTCAAACTCATGTCCATCGAGTCGATGATGCCATCCAACCATCTCATCGTATGTCATCCCTTTCTCCTCTCACCTTCAATCTTTCCAGCATCAGGGTCTTTTCCAGTGAGTCAGTTCTTCGCATCAAGTGGCCAAAGTATTGGGGTTTCAGTTTCAGCATCAGTCCTTCCAGTGAATATTCAGCACTGATTTCCTTTAGGATGGACTGGTTGGTTGGATCTCCTTGTGGTTCAAGGGACTCTCAAGAGTCTTTTCAACACCACAATTCAAAAGCATCAATTTTTTGGCTCTTCTGTTTCTTTATAATCCAACTCTCTCATCCATAACTGCTAGAAAAACTAGCTTTGATTAGATGGACCTTTGTTGGCAAAGTGATGTCTCTGCTTTTTAATAAACTGTCTAGGTTTGTCATAGCTTTTCTTCCAAGGGGCAAGCTTCTTTTAATTCCATGGCTACAGTCACCATCTAAAGTGATTTTGGAGCCCCCCAAAATAAAATCTGTCACTGTTTCCCCATCTATTTGCCATGAAGTGATGGGACTGAATGCCATGATCTTAAGTTTTCTGAATGTTCAGTTTTAAACCAAACTTTTCACTCTCCTCTTTCACTTTCATCAAGAGGCTCTTTACTTCTTCGGCCATAAGAGTGGTGTCATCTGCATATCTGAGGTTATTGATATTTCTCCCGACACTCTTGATTCCAGTTTGTGCTACATCCAGCCAGCATTTCACATGATGCATTCTGCATATAAGTTAAAAAAAGCAAGGTGACAATATAAAGCCTTGACATCCTCCTTTCCCAATTTGGAAAGTCCATTGTTCCATGTCTGGTTCTAACTGTTGCTTCTTGACCTGCATACAGATTTCTCAAGAGGCAAGTCAGGTGGTCTGGTATTCCCATCACTTGAAGAATTTTCCACAGTTTGCTGTGATCCACACAAAGTCTTCAGTGTAGTCAATAAAGCAGATGTTTTTCTGGAACTCTCTTGTTTTTTCTGTGATCCAACAGATGTTGGCAATTTGATCTCTGGGTCCTCTGCCTTTTCTAAATCCAGCTTGATTATATGGAAGTTCACAATTCTTGTACTGCTGAAGCCTAGCTTGGAGAATTTTGAACGTTACTTTGCTAGTGTGTGAGATGAGTGCNGGCATGAGCTTGCGTTCATGAATCCATGCATTCATGCCTGGATTTCTCCAGTGAAAAATCCTTCCTGATGAAGGGCACTGACCCCACACCCAGAAGCTCTAACTTTCCCACTGGTGAATGTGCAGAATGAGCAGCACTAGCACCATCAGCTATTCCTTAAACACTGGGAGAGACTACTATTCACATCTAAAAAATAGAAAAAATTTTAAAGTCTTTTAAGATTGAGAGAAGTGCGATAGTATCTTCTATCAAGCAGACAGTCTCTCACTTCTTCCCTCAATTCTGAGTTCTCAAATGTTTCTTTAATTATATTGTTTTATCTAAACTGACTATGCTAAAGCCTCTGACTGTGGATCATAACAAACAGTGGAAAACTCTTAAAGAGATGGAAATACCAGACCATCTTACCCGTCTCCTGAGAAACCTGTGTACGGGTCAAGAAGCAACAGTTAGAATCCTGTGTAGAATAACTGGTTCAGGATTGAGAAAGGAGTACAGCAAGGCTGTTTATTGTCACCCTGTTTATTTACCTTATACGCAGAGCACATCATGTGAAATGCCAGGCTGGATGAGTTACAAGCCGGAATCAAGACTGCAGGAAGAAATATTAATAACCTCAGATATGCAGATGATGATACCACTCTAATAGCAAAAAGGAAAAAGGAACTGAAGAGCCTCTTGATGAGGGTAAAGGAAGAGAGAGAAAAAGCTGGCTTAAAACTCAATATTCAAAAAATTAAGATCATGGCATCCGCTCTCATCACTTCATGGCAAGCAGATGGGGAAAAGGTGGAAAGCAATGACAAATTTCCTCTTCCTGGTCTCTATAATCACTGTGGAAGGTGACTGCAGCCATGAAATTAGAAGCATTCTAATGCTTCTTGGCAGGGAAGCTATGACAAATCTAGACAGCATATTAAAAACCAAAATACTGCTTTGCTGACAAAAGTCCATATAGTCAAGGATATGGTCTTTCCAGTAGTCATGTATGGTTGTGACAGCTGGACCATAAAGAAGACAGAGTGCTGAAGAATTGATGCCTTCAAACTGCAGTTCTGGAGAAGACTCTGGAGAGTCCCCTGGACAGTAAGAAGATCAAATCACTCAGTCTTAAAGGAAACCAACCCTGAATACTCATTGGAAGGATTTATGCTGAAGCTGAAGCTCCAATACTTTGGTACCTGATGCGAAGAGCCAACTCATTGGAAAAGACCCTGTTGCTGGGAAAGATTGAAGGCAGGAGAAGAAGGCGACAGAGGATAAGGCTGCTGGATGGCATCACCAATGCAATGGACATGAACTTAGACAACTCCACGAAATAGTGGGGCACAGGGAAGCCTGGCGTGCTGCAATCCATGAGGTCATGAAGAGTCAGACATGACTTGACTGAACAACAAACAACAATCTACATTGGCATTTTTAGCAAAAAATGGGGAGAACCAGGAGAACACAGTGAACATACTAGAAACATAAACCTTTGCCAAGGTTTATAGTTAAATGGGAATGAAATGTGAGCAATGTGTGAGGGAAGCCACATTAAGGTATTAATCATAGCTGGTAGTTACTATATATATAAGAAGTGTATCTACGGATATAACATTTACTGAAGAGTCTACCAAAATCAAATAATTTCAAATTACTATTGTTATTGATTATAGCTTGATTTTCTTCTCAGTTTTATAGTGTTCAGTTCAGTCACTCAGTCGTGTCCAACTCTTTGCAGCCCCATGAACCACAGCATACTAGGCCTCTCTGTCCATCACCAACTCCCAGAGTTCACCCAAACTCATGTCCATTGAGTCAGTGATGCCATCTAACCATCTCATCCTCTGCCATCCCCTTCTTCTCCTGCCTTCAATCTTTCCCAACATCAGGGTCTTTTCAAATGAGTCAGCTCTTCACATCAGGTGGCCAGAATATTGTACTATATTTTATCACAAAAACTTTCTATTCTCTTCCTAGTAGAAATTTTCTACCTGTTCCTTAAATGTTTCTTAATTTATTGAGGTTACCAGGATATGTGTGTTAATTGAAAAGTTAATAATTGGTCTAGTCCTTCAAACTCTGAATTGCTGAGCAGAAGTGAGTACTAAGAAACCAGGTTCCTGCCTAGTTAGTTCAGTTCTCAACTCTGTTTGTGACGAAGTTGAGAATCTACTGTTCTTCATTTTAAAAGTTTCATTTTCTGACAAATTTTGAAATCCTGAGTATTCTCTCACTTGAAACAGTTACCTTCTAAGTTCCTATAGATAAATGGAAAGGTAATCACTGATTCTAATTCTATCCAAGGTCATCCACCCTCTAGGTTATTCAGTTCTCTTAAACTGCACAGTCTAAAGGATGCTATGTTTTTAAGGAAGAGAAACAATGTGGAGCTTTTCCAGAATGTCCTATCTCAAGGCACAATTTAGAGTAGAATTTCTTAATATTTTTGTATTATAGACCCCTTTGGCGGACTGGTGTAAAACTTACAAACCCTTTGTCAGATAATATTTCTAAATACATAAGGCAAAACATATAGGATTATAAAGAAAATAATTATACTAAAATATGGTAATAAAAATATTTCCAAACTGTTATAGTTTATTAACATCTTAAGATCCATCAGTCTAATGATCACCATAACTTTAGTGATAAAAAAGAAAAAAATTGCAAGATGCTACAACTGTAATGTGATATGAAGATAACTGTTATTTCTTTTGATGTATAAAGCACAGCTTCTGACAATACTTCCATAATTTGTTATTTACATTTGTAATTAGAGAAAGTGCTGACTTTTAGTTAACTGTAATTTTTCCACTCAAAGTTCCTAGACCTCTATTTTCTATCCATGAACACTCAAGGGGTCCATGGACCAGGTCAAGAACCTCCAAATTAGAAGAATTTAACAGCTTAAAGGGGAAAAAAAGAGGAATATTATGTTACTTGCTGTATTTTAAGTCACTGAAAGTAAATATGGGCTTCCCTGCTGGCTCGGTGGTAAAGAATCTGCCTGCCAATGCAGGAGACATGGGTTTGATCTCTGGGTTGGGAAGATCCCCTGGAGAAGGAAATGGCAACCCACTCTAGTTTTCTTGCATAGGAAATCCCATGGACAGAGGAGCCTGGAGGTGTACCGTCCATTAGGTCGCAGAGTCGAACATGACTACATAGCCCATATTTAAATAATTGTAATGACTTTATTCAGGTATGATCTGAATGACTATCCAGGTATGACCCAAATCAAATTCCTTATGATTATACAGTGGAAGTGACAAGTAGATTCAAGGGATTAGATTTGATAGACAGAGGGCATGAAGAACTACGGATGGAGGTTCATGACATTGTTCAGGAGGCAGTGATCAAGACAATCCCCAAGAAAAAGAAATGCAAAAAGGCAAAATGGTTGTCTGAGGAAGCTTTACAAATAGCTATGAAAAGAAGAGAAGCAAAAGGCAAAGGAGAAAAGGAAAGACACACCCATTTGAATTCAAATTTCCAAAGAATAGCAAGGAGAGATAAGAAAGTCTTCCTCAATGATCAATGCAAAGAAATAGAGGAAAACAATAGACTGGGAAAGACTAGAGATCTCTTCAAGAGAATTAGAGATACCAAGGGGAAATTTTCATGCAAAGATGGGCATGAAATCATAAGTATTCTGAGTAAAGGACAGAAACAATATAAACCTAACAGAAGCAGAAGGTATTAAGAAGACGTGGCAACAATACACAGAACTATACAAAAAAGATCTTCATAACCCAGACAATCACGATGGTGTGATCACTCACCTAGCCCAGACATCCTGGAATGTGAAGTCAAGTGGGCCTTAGGGAGCATCACTATGAACAAAACTAGCAGAGGTGATGGAATTCCAGCTAAGCTGTTTCAAATCCTAAAAGATGATGCTGTGAAAGTGCTGTAGTCAATATGTCAGCAAATTTGGAAAACTCAGCAGTGGCCATAGGACTGGAAAATGTCAGTTTTCATTCCAATCTCAAAGAAAGGCAACGCCAAAGAATGCTCAAACTACCACACAATTGCACTCCTTTCACATGCTAGCAAAGTAACGTTCAAAATTCTCCAAACCAGGCTTCAGCAATACATGAACTGTGAACTTCCAGATGTTCAAGCTGGATTTAGAAAAGGCAGAGGAACCAGAGATCAAATTGCCAACCTCTGTTGCATCATCAAAAAAGCAAGAGAGTTCCAGAAAAAACATCTACTTCTGCTTTATGGACTATGCCAAAGCCTTTGACTATGTGGATCACAATAAACCGGAAAATTCTTCAAGTGATGGGAATAGCAGACCACCTGACCTGCCTCCTGAGAAATCTGTACGCAGGTCAAGAAGTAATAGTTAGAACTGAAGATGGAAAAACAGACCGGTTCCAAATTGGGAGAGGAGTATGTCAAGGCTGTATATTGTTACCCTGCTTATTTAATTTACATGCAGAGTAGATCATGAGAAACACTGGGCTGGAGGAAGCACAAGCTGGAATCCTGCTGGGAGAAATATCAATAACCTCAGATATGAAGATGACACCACCTTTATGGCAGAAAGCGAAGAAGTAAAGAGAAAGTGAAAGAGGAGAGTGCGAAAGTTGGCTTAAAGCTCAACATTCAGAAAACTAAGATCATGGCATCTGGTCCCATCACTTCATGGCAAATAGATGGGGAAACAGTGGAAACAGTGTCAGACTTTAGTTTTTTAGGCTCCAAAATCACTTTAGATGGTGGCTGCAGCCATGAAATTAAAAGACACTTGCCGCTTGGTAGGAAAGCTATGACAAACCTAGACAGCATATTAAAAAGCAGAGACATTACTTTGCCAACAAAGGTCCATCTAATCAAAACTATGGTTTTTCCAGTAGTCAGGTATGGATGTGAAAGTTGGGCTATAAAGAAAGCTGAGCACCAAAGAATTGATGCTTTTGAACTGTGGAGCTGGAGAAGGCTCTTAAGAGTCCCTTGGACTGCAAGGAGATCCAAACAGTCCATCCTAAAGAACATCAGTCCTGAATAGTCATTGGAAGGACTGATGCTGAAGCTGAAACTCCAATACTTTGGCCACCTGATGTGAAGAACTGACTCATTGGAAAAGACCATGATGCTGGGAAACATTGAGGGCAGGAGGAGAAGGGGACGATAGAGGATGAGAGGCTGGATGGCATCACTGACTCGATGGAGGTGAGTCTGAGTAAACTCCGGGAGTTGATGATGGACAGGGAGNCATGATGCTAGGAAACATTGAGGGCAGGAGGAGAAGGGGACGATAGAGGATGAGAGGCTGGATGGCATCACTGACTCGATGGAGGTGAGTCTGAGTAAACTCCGGGAGTTGATGATGGACAGGGAGGCTTGGCATGCTGTAGTCTATGGGGTTTTAGAGTCAGACATAACTGAGCGACTGAACTGAACTGAATGACTTTATTGCCAATATATTTAATTGCCAACTTTAATACAAATATAGAATTATCTTTTCAATTCAAAGCTTTGAATTCTCCACATGTAAGTCATACTTTCATGGTTTGGATCGTCATTGTGCTATAATGATACTATAAACTCTATATGAATCAGGTTCATCTTGGATTACTTCCAAGGATACTTAGGTATCAAAATGGCTTGCTTTCAAATGGCCCAACTCCAAGGTAGATTCTAGAGCATGAACTCCAGGAAATATTACAAGGAGGCTTCCAGGTAGCTACTCCATTGCACAGTGTCTAAGGTTCCTAATTGCATAACATGTAAGGTTTAGACATTCCCCGATTAGTGGTGGATTTCCTGGCAAAACTTTGTAAACACCTAAGAGTCAATAAATTGCCATCTACAAATCAAGAAATTTTAAATACATACCAAATGCAATTTCCTTCTCATAAAAATCAAAATATTCTTCTGAAAGAAGTTCAGTTTTCAAACACAAAATACAGGATGTTGTGGTTCACAAATTTCCATGCATACAAACTGCCAAAAGACTACTAAACTGATTACTTTAGTCATTTACTTGCAAGGATTTACCATAAATCTTAATTGTGACAATTTACTTCCTCACTCTAGACCAAGATACACTATTAATCAAGTTGGTCCAGTCTGAGTTCAAAAACAAAATATTTCTATGAAGAAAATTTCAATGTACTGTTCTAAGTATGATCACTTATGTAACACTACCATCTAGTGGGTTCTCTTCTACAACACAGGAAACTAACAAATTCTATGCTTTGATTCAGAGAAAGTTTCTTTTTAAAAAGGTATTGTTGTGTGTATATTTAGTAGACTTCTTACAGTCTCAACAAAAGAAGCTAAGCAGACATTAATAATAAAAGTTCTATTTATTAGACCTGAGACAGCTAGTCAGTACTGGTCATTTACTCTTGCTGTTGTTCACTCTCTCAGTCAAGTCTGACTCTTTGAGATCCTATGGACTGCAGCACACCAGGCTTCCCTGTCCTTNATTAATAATAAAAGTTCTATTTATTAGACCTGAGACAGCTAGTCAGTACTGGTCATTTACTCTTGCTGTTGTTCACTCTCTCAGTCAAGTCTGACTCTTTGAGATCCTATGGACTGCAGCACACCAGGCTTCCCTGTCCTTCACTATCTCCAGGAGTTTCCCCAAGTTCATTGGTGATGCTCTCCAACCATCTCATCCTCTGCTGCCCTCTTCTCCTTTTGCCTTCAGTCTTTCCCAGCATCAGGGTGTTTTCCAGTGAGTCAGTTGTTCACATCAGATGGACCTTCAGCTTCAGCATCAATACCTCCAATGAGTACTCAGGGTTGATTTCCTTTAGCAATGACTATCTTGACCTCCTTGCTGTCCAAAGGACTTCTCCAGCACCACAGTTCAAAAGCATCAGTTCTTCAGCGCTCAGCCTTCATTTTGGTCCAACTCTCACATCTGTACATAACTACTGGAAAGACCACAGCTTTGACTATAGGACTTTTTTGGCAAAGTGATGTCTTTGTTTATAATGTGCTGCCCAGGT
>SJYW01024746.1:0-12499 GCA_006410735.1 Raphicerus campestris | reverse complement strand
CAAGCCTCATCTCTGTCCCCGGATTGAATTCTTCTCCTCCAGAGGCCAAGAATCCCGGTGTCTTTTCGTGGTTCAGCAACAACCTTTCAGAACAGGCAAATCCATAGAGATAGAAAAAAAGCAGTGGTTACAATAGACGGGACAAGGGGAGGATGGGGAGGTTTTGTTTAACCAGTATAAAGTACTAGTTTGGGAAGATGAAAACTTTCTGCACATGGATGGTAGTGATGGTTGCCCAATATGTAAGTGCACTTAAGGCCATTGAACTGTATGCTTAAAAATGATTTAAATAGGGATTTTCCTGGTGGTCTAGGGGCTAAGACTCTGTGCTCCCAATGCAATGGGCTTAGGTTCAATTCCTGGTCAGCGAACTAGATCTCACGTACTGAAACTAAGACCCAGCACAGACAAATAAGTACATATTTTAAAATATGATTTAAATAATAAATTTNATGATTTAAATAGGGATTTTCCTGGTGGTCTAGGGGCTAAGACTCTGTGCTCCCAATGCAATGGGCTTAGGTTCAATTCCTGGTCAGCGAACTAGATCTCACGTACTGAAACTAAGACCCAGCACAGACAAATAAGTACATATTTTAAAATATGATTTAAATAATAAATTTTGATTTTTCTATTTTTCTGCAATAAAAAATTAGGAAAGAATCAGGATGGGATGGAAGTCAGGAAAGAACTGGTTTATACCTTTTGAGCAAATTTATGACACAAATTCTTTTCCATTTGATAAATATGAACTTTTCTCCTCAGTCCATGGAAGGGGAAAGTACAGGATCTATAATAATAATTTTCCTTTTTCAAGGACAATAGAGGAAAATTACATTCAATTTATCAGTACTGGTTTGATATTTTTATAAATGTTGATATGACTATATATAAGACATAATACCATGGAGAACAATTAATTCATTCTGTTTTGATGTTCTTTGCCCAGAACAAAGCTATAAATAGCAGGTCATATGGCAGAGGGTAATTTATTCTTTCCAAAAATTCTATTAAAACACATCTAATCAGCTAGATGTTATTCTTCATGTCCAGATAACTAAAAATATATTCTATCAATGTGCATTTTGCTACAGGTTTTCTCACTTTATTCCAAGTCAGTGTTCCATGTCCAAATCCTTGTGGAAAAGAAGGATTTAGAAACAAATGAGTATCATGTAGAAAAATACCTTTTATGTGTATGCAAATATTTGGATTTACAATGCATAGATTCAAAGGATGTGAGAAACTCTGTCCGATGAGACACCAATATCAGATGTGATAAGACAGTGTCAGTGAGCCTAGTCTTCCTTCTTATTCCAAATTACACACCTCTCTACTTTGTCCTCTTATGTTGAAAGTAGTGAATCCATAGCTATATTAAAGAATACTGATTCTCTGACATAAATCACACCAATGTTTTCCTAAGCTAGTCTCCAAGGCAACAGAAATAAAAACAAAAATAAATAAATGGGACCAAATCAAACTCACAAGCTTTTACACAGCAAGGGAAACAATAAACAAAAAGCAAAGACAACTTATCATGGAGGATGGAGGCGGAGAAAGTATTAGCAAATAGTTCAACCAACAAGGGCTTAATTTCAAAATAAACATCTCATGCAACTCAACAACAGCAAAAAAACACAAACAATCCAGTCAACAAATGGGCAGAATACCTAAACAGACATTTCTCCAAAGAAGACACACAGATGACCAATAGGTACATGGAAAGATGCTCAAAATCTCTAATTATCAGACAAATGCAAATCAAAACTACAATGAAGTAGCACCTCACACCAGTCAGAATGGCCATCATTGAAAAACTTACAAATATTGAAGAGAGTGTAAAGAAAAGGGAACTCTCCTACTTTGTTGGTGGGAATGTAAGTTGATGCAGCCACTATGGAAAACAGTATGAAGGTTCCTCAGAAAACTAAAGATAGAATTTTACCATATGATCTAATAATCCCACTCCTGGGCATATATCTGGAAAAAAAAACCCTATAATTCAAAAAGATACACGCACCCCTATGTTCATAGCACCACTATTTCCAATTGCTAAGACAATGAAACAACCTGTCCATCAATAGATAAACTGATAAAGAAGCTGTGGTACATAAATGACTGAATACTATTCAGTCACAGAAAACAGCAAAATAATGCCATTTGCAGCAGTATGGATGGAACTAAAGATTATCCTACTAAACTGAAGTAAGGCAGAGAGAAAAACACAAATACCGTATGATATCACTTATATGTGGAATATAAAATATGACACAAATGAACTGATCTACAAAGCAGAAACAGACTCACAGATATAGAGAAAAGACTGGTGGTGCCAAGTCAGAGAGTGGGGCAGGATGGACTGGAGTTTGGGGTTAGCAGATACAAACCGTTACATACAGGTTGATAAACAACAAGGTCCTGCTGTACAACACAGGGAACTATATTCAATACCCTGGGATAAACCATAATGGAAAAGAATATTTAAAAGAATATATATATATATATATATGTAGAATGGAATTGCTATGCTGTACAACAGAAATTAGCAACACTGTAAATCAACAATACTTCAACAAATTATAAAAAACAGATCTGAAAGCAACTTAACAAGTGAAAAGAATCTGAGACTTTTTTTTTCACCTTTTAAATATTATAGTTGGTGCTAGAAGCCATTCAGAGCAGCTGTTTTATGAAAACATAAATACTTTTTTTGCAGGGGGATAAAAAAGATAAGTACTTTTGTGAAGGTGTTAGGGCTGAGATAACAGAACTATTAGCTGGGAGACAAACAGTTGGTTAGAATTCTCAAGAAAGTCTCCAAAACTGGGGTAAAAATATATAATTCTTTCACTATAGACCAAATATTATATCCTTTATGGCAAAGTCAATCCAAATTGTGGAAATAGGCAAGTCTTTTTCATGTTCTGGACTAAGTTCTCTTTAAATAAGTTCACTTATTTCTCTTCTGATGCCCCAAGATATGTATTGGAATGTCAAATTATTTTAAGGGTTTTGCATATTTTGTGAAATAAGGTTTTTAGAAATTTTACTTTTCTGTGAAAGGTTTTAGTGTACTTTCCCTGCAAGATCTATAGTCACTTTCAATCTCTGGTTGTCTAATTAAGAATGAAACTTTAAGCAACATGTTTATGGAAGCACTGAGAACAAGCAAACCCATCATCAGATCAAGGTCAGTTCAGTTCAGCTGCTCAGTCGTGTCTGACTCTTTGCTACTCCCTGGACTGCAGCACGCCAGGCTTCCCTGTCCATCACCAACTCCTGGAGTTTACTCAAACTCATGTCCATAGAGTCGGTGATGCCATCCAACCATCTCATCCTCTGTTGTCCTCTTCTCCTCCTGGCCTCAATCTTTCCCAGCATTCCAGTGAGTCAGCTCTTCACAACAGGCGGCCAAAGTATTGGAGTTTCAGCTTCAGCGTCAGTCCTTCCAATGAATATTCAGGATTGATTTCCTTTAGGATGGACTGGTTGGATCTCCTTGTAGTCCAAGAGACCCTCAAGAGTCTTCTCCAACACCACAGTTCAAAAGCATTAATTCTATGGCACTGAGCTTTCTTTATAGTCCAGTTCTCACATCCATACATGACTACTGGAAAAACCATAGCTTTGACTAGATGGTCCTTTGTCAGCAAAGTAATGTCTCTGCTTTTTAATATGCTGCTAGGTTGGTCACAGCTTTTCTTACAAGGACCAAGTCTTTTAACTTCATGGCTTCAAGTCACCATCTGCAGTGATTTTGGAGCCCCTCAAAATAAAGTCTCTCACTGTTTCCATTGTTTCCCCATCTATTTGCTGTGAAGTGGTGGGACCATATGCCATGATCTTTGTTTCCTCAATGTTGAGTTTTAAGCCAACATTTTTATTTTTACTCTCCTCTTTCACTTTCATCAAGAAGTTCTTTAGTTCTTCTTCACTTTCTCTCAAAAGGGTGGTGTCATGGTTCTCAAAAGGGTGGTGTTATTGTTCTCCAAAGAGGTCCCTGCAGCCAGCTCTCACTCTGGTCTTGATCAGAGTCTTGCCTTTGCCAACTGGTTCTCCTCATTCTGGCTTTGCACAGCCCTGGCTGCCACTCAGCTCTGAGTCCCCTCTTTGCACATCATCATCTCTGAGTATCTGACAACTTAATTTCAGGTCTCAGCCACTATTCACCTCTCTCCTTCTCAGCTCATCTTTTTCATCATTCTTGATTGACTGTGGTGAATCACCTCCAGCCTTGGGACTTGAATTTGGTTCCTGCTCCAATCTCATCTTGGTTAATGCCATGTTAGTTCCTGGAAACAACCTCCAACCTGGGATGTGGTACAGCAGTGTGAGTCTGACCAAGCCAGGCATTATAACAGCCATGACAATATGCTTGGTTGCCTATTAGCTAAAACTTTATTTTAGCCCTTTTACCAGGATTTGGATAAGAAAAAGTAAACATAAAAATGCAAAACACTGCCAAACACACAACTCCCTTTACATTATTTCAGAAATGCCCTCTCTTCCCCCTTTACCTTGGTACCATCACCACTGCCTCTATCATTGGAAGTACTATTTTATTAGCATTTAGAACCTGAAGGAATGGGACTCCCCTAGTGATCCAGTAGCTAATACTCCATGCTTCCAATGCAGGGGACCCGGGTCCCCTTCCTGGTCAGGGAGCTAGATCTCACAGGCTGCAACTAAGAGCTCACAAGCTGAACCTAATGGAAGACCCAACACAGTCAAATAAATATATACATTTGTTTTTAAGAAACTGTAGGAACCACTTATACCACCTGATTCAATTCCTCAGTGTGACAAAAGAGAAAACTGATGCAAACTGCTTTATCTATTTCATTAAGAAGAATTTAATTTTTTAATTTAAAAAGTTGTTTAAATTTAATTTTGGTCATAATAATAATGATCACAGTCATAGGAATGGTGATAAATGTAGAGCCTGGTGGAATTAATGGAAAGACCCCTGGACGAAAAAGACCTGAGGCCTGATTCTACTTCTCCTTCTTCCCCTTGTGCTACTGACAAGTCACTTCTTTCCAACCTCAAGTTGCTGGAGAAGGGTAAAAGGAAGGAGCAGATTGAAGTAACCCCCAAGTTTTCCTTCTNCCCTGGAAGAGGAAATGGCAACCCACTCCAGAATTCTTGCCTGGGCAATCCCGTGGACAGAGGAGCCTGGCAGGGCTACGGTCCATAGAGTCTCAGAGAGTCATATACTGAGCAACTGATCAGATATTCATGCATGATAACAGTATGATTGCTAGAGAATGGTGATGTATTTTGCATCAGGCTCTTGGCAATGGCAAGAATATACCCCTGTAAAGAATGCTCTGTTGACCTTTTAGCATTACCCACACTTAATAGACAGAAAGAATTAATGTGTCTAAAAGAGGTTTTCTCTTGATTGAACACTCATCGTTCACCTCTTAAAGCATGAGTGTTTTGTTCGCTTCTGTGGAAGAATGGTAATAAGACTGCTAGTAATACCAGCTAAAATACTTAAAGCAATTTTTTTTTCCCTAAGGGCAAAATGTTTTTCCAGGACAACAGTCTTCTTATGTCACTTTGAATTCACCCTATAAACCTTGGTAGCAATAAAAACACAGAATTATCCTCTTCTCAGCAGCGATACTGTATGTGGAGCAGATGCAGTAAGATAGAAGTGAGGTTAGTTATAAGAGTATCCGAAACAGAATAGCATAAAACCCCATAAAATTAGGTTTCAGTGATTATAGCCAGCAGACATCTAGAAATGGAAGGAGTCCACTACCTTTGCTGAGATTAGAAATATGAAAGAAAGGGAGGGAAGAAGGGAGATGGATGAGGAAAAGGAGGGAGTTATGTTTCGATAATGCTTTTAATGGTTGCATTTGTTCATTTCATTATAACAATGATGAAGAAGTTGTTAGATAATGACAAGAGAATACATATATCAACAGTAGGTTCATGCCTGGATTCTGCCTTCTAAAGTCTGTAAGACCCTGGACAAGTCAAGCCACTTAATTTTTTGAACTTGTTTCCTCATCTGTGGAATGGTGATCCAATCTTACCTTATACTAATAAGTGAATAAGAGAGGTTGTCAGTAAGTGTTCAGAAAATGGTAGACCGTTAGGCAAATACTGTACTGGTTATGATTAACTGTTATTTGGGCTTCAAATATTGATAAGTTGCGTATGGCTGGAAATACATGGACCCAGTCATGGAACAAGTCAGTGTAAGGGTATTTTTGAAACCATAGCTTTATCATCAGGGACATTAGAATTTCAGAAGGAAAACTTGGGGGTTACTTCAATCTGCTCCTTCCTTTTACCCTTCTCCAGCAACTTGAGGTTGGAAAGAAGTGACTTGTCAGTAGCACAAGGGGAAGAAGGAGAAGTAGAATCAGGCCTCAGGTCTTTTTCGTCCAGGGGTCTTTCCATTAATTCCACCAGGCTCTACATTTATCACCATTCCTATGACTGTGATCATTATTATTATGACCAAAATTAAATTTAAACAACTTTTTAAATTAAAAAATTAAATTCTTCTTAATGAAATAGATAAAGCAGTTTGCATCAGTTTTCTCTTTTGTCACATCGAGGAATTGAATCAGGTGGTATAAGTGGTTCCTACAGTTTCTTAAAAACAAATGTATATATTTATTTGACTGTGTTGGGTCTTCCATTAGTTTCAGCTTGTGAGCTCTTAGTTGCAGCCTGTGAGATCTAGCTCCCTGACCAGGAAGGGGACCCGGGTCCCCTGCATTGGAAGCATGGAGTATTAGCTACTGGATCACTAGGGGAGTCCCATTCCTTCAGGTTCTAAATGCTAATAAAATAGTACTTCCAATGATAGAGGCAGTGGTGATGGTACCAAGGTAAAGGGGGAAGAGAGGGCATTTCTGAAATAATGTAAAGGGAGTTGTGTGTTTGGCAGTGTTTTGCATTTTTATGTTTACTTTTTCTTATCCAAATCCTGGTAAAAGGGCTAAAATAAAGTTTTAGCTAATAGGCAACCAAGCATATTGTCATGGCTGTTATAATGCCTGGCTTGGTCAGACTCACACTGCTGTACCACATCCCAGGTTGGAGGTTGTTTCCAGGAACTAACATGGCATTAACCAAGATGAGATTGGAGCAGGAACCAAATTCAAGTCCCAAGGCTGGAGGTGATTCACCACAGTCAATCAAGAATGATGAAAAAGATGAGCTGAGAAGGAGAGAGGTGAATAGTGGCTGAGACCTGAAATTAAGTTGTCAGATACTCAGAGATGATGATGTGCAAAGAGGGGACTCAGAGCTGAGTGGCAGCCAGGGCTGTGCAAAGCCAGAATGAGGAGAACCAGTTGGCAAAGGCAAGACTCTGATCAAGACCAGAGTGAGAGCTGGCTGCAGGGACCTCTTTGGAGAACAATAACACCACCCTTTTGAGAACCATGACACCACCCTTTTGAGAGAAAGTGAAGAAGAACTAAAGAACTTCTTGATGAAAGTGAAAGAGGAGAGTAAAAATAAAAATGTTGGCTTAAAACTCAACATTGAGGAAACAAAGATCATGGCATATGGTCCCACCACTTCACAGCAAATAGATGGGGAAACAATGGAAACAGTGAGAGACTTTATTTTGAGGGGCTCCAAAATCACTGCAGATGGTGACTTGAAGCCATGAAGTTAAAAGACTTGGTCCTTGTAAGAAAAGCTGTGACCAACCTAGCAGCATATTAAAAAGCAGAGACATTACTTTGCTGACAAAGGACCATCTAGTCAAAGCTATGGTTTTTCCAGTAGTCATGTATGGATGTGAGAACTGGACTATAAAGAAAGCTCAGTGCCATAGAATTAATGCTTTTGAACTGTGGTGTTGGAGAAGACTCTTGAGGGTCTCTTGGACTACAAGGAGATCCAACCAGTCCATCCTAAAGGAAATCAATCCTGAATATTCATTGGAAGGACTGACGCTGAAGCTGAAACTCCAATACTTTGGCCGCCTGTTGTGAAGAGCTGACTCACTGGAATGCTGGGAAAGATTGAGGCCAGGAGGAGAAGAGGACAACAGAGGATGAGATGGTTGGATGGCATCACCGACTCTATGGACATGAGTTTGAGTAAACTCCAGGAGTTGGTGATGGACAGGGAAGCCTGGCGTGCTGCAGTCCAGGGAGTAGCAAAGAGTCAGACACGACTGAGCAGCTGAACTGAACTGACCTTGATCTGATGATGGGTTTGCTTGTTCTCAGTGCTTCCATAAACATGTTGCTTAAAGTTTCATTCTTAATTAGACAACCAGAGATTGAAAGTGACTATAGATCTTGCAGGGAAAGTACACTAAAACCTTTCACAGAAAAGTAAAATTTCTAAAAACCTTATTTCACAAAATATGCAAAACCCTTAAAATAATTTGACATTCCAATACATATCTTGGGGCATCAGAAGAGAAATAAGTGAACTTATTTAAAGAGAACTTAGTCCAGAACATGAAAAAGACTTGCCTATTTCCACAATTTGGATTGACTTTGCCATAAAGGATATAATATTTGGTCTATAGTGAAAGAATTATATATTTTTACCCCAGTTTTGGAGACTTTCTTGAGAATTCTAACCAACTGTTTGTCTCCCAGCTAATAGTTCTGTTATCTCAGCCCTAACACCTTCACAAAAGTACTTATCTTTTTTATCCCCCTGCAAAAAAAGTATTTATGTTTTCATAAAACAGCTGCTCTGAATGGCTTCTAGCACCAACTATAATATTTAAAAGGTGAAAAAAAAAGTCTCAGATTCTTTTCACTTGTTAAGTTGCTTTCAGATCTGTTTTTTATAATTTGTTGAAGTATTGTTGATTTACAGTGTTGCTAATTTCTGTTGTACAGCATAGCAATTCCATTCTACATATATATATATATATATATTCTTTTAAATATTCTTTTCCATTATGGTTTATCCCAGGGTATTGAATATAGTTCCCTGTGTTGTACAGCAGGACCTTGTTGTTTATCAACCTGTATGTAACGGTTTGTATCTGCTAACCCCAAACTCCAGTCCATCCTGCCCCACTCTCTGACTTGGCACCACCAGTCTTTTCTCTATATCTGTGAGTCTGTTTCTGCTTTGTAGATCAGTTCATTTGTGTCATATTTTATATTCCACATATAAGTGATATCATACGGTATTTGTGTTTTTCTCTCTGCCTTACTTCAGTTTAGTAGGATAATCTTTAGTTCCATCCATACTGCTGCAAATGGCATTATTTTGCTGTTTTCTGTGACTGAATAGTATTCAGTCATTTATGTACCACAGCTTCTTTATCAGTTTATCTATTGATGGACAGGTTGTTTCATTGTCTTAGCAATTGGAAATAGTGGTGCTATGAACATAGGGGTGCGTGTATCTTTTTGAATTATAGGGTTTTTTTTTCCAGATATATGCCCAGGAGTGGGATTATTAGATCATATGGTAAAATTCTATCTTTAGTTTTCTGAGGAACCTTCATACTGTTTTCCATAGTGGCTGCATCAACTTACATTCCCACCAACAAAGTAGGAGAGTTCCCTTTTCTTTACACTCTCTTCAATATTTGTAAGTTTTTCAATGATGGCCATTCTGACTGGTGTGAGGTGCTACTTCATTGTAGTTTTGATTTGCATTTGTCTGATAATTAGAGATTTTGAGCATCTTTCCATGTACCTATTGGTCATCTGTGTGTCTTCTTTGGAGAAATGTCTGTTTAGGTATTCTGCCCATTTGTTGACTGGATTGTTTGTGTTTTTTTGCTGTTGTTGAGTTGCATGAGATGTTTATTTTGAAATTAAGCCCTTGTTGGTTGAACTATTTGCTAATACTTTCTCCGCCTCCATCCTCCATGATAAGTTGTCTTTGCTTTTTGTTTATTGTTTCCCTTGCTGTGTAAAAGCTTGTGAGTTTGATTTGGTCCCATTTATTTATTTTTGTTTTTATTTCTGTTGCCTTGGAGACTAGCTTAGGAAAACATTGGTGTGATTTATGTCAGAGAATCAGTATTCTTTAATATAGCTATGGATTCACTACTTTCAACATAAGAGGACAAAGTAGAGAGGTGTGTAATTTGGAATAAGAAGGAAGACTAGGCTCACTGACACTGTCTTATCACATCTGATATTGGTGTCTCATCGGACAGAGTTTCTCACATCCTTTGAATCTATGCATTGTAAATCCAAATATTTGCATACACATAAAAGGTATTTTTCTACATGATACTCATTTGTTTCTAAATCCTTCTTTTCCACAAGGATTTGGACATGGAACACTGACTTGGAATAAAGTGAGAAAACCTGTAGCAAAATGCACATTGATAGAATATATTTTTAGTTATCTGGACATGAAGAATAACATCTAGCTGATTAGATGTGTTTTAATAGAATTTTTGGAAAGAATAAATTACCCTCTGCCATATGACCTGCTATTTATAGCTTTGTTCTGGGCAAAGAACATCAAAACAGAATGAATTAATTGTTCTCCATGGTATTATGTCTTATATATAGTCATATCAACATTTATAAAAATATCAAACCAGTACTGATAAATTGAATGTAATTTTCCTCTATTGTCCTTGAAAAAGGAAAATTATTATTATAGATCCTGTACTTTCCCCTTCCATGGACTGAGGAGAAAAGTTCATATTTATCAAATGGAAAAGAATTTGTGTCATAAATTTGCTCAAAAGGTATAAACCAGTTCTTTCCTGACTTCCATCCCATCCTGATTCTTTCCTAATTTTTTATTGCAGAAAAATAGAAAAATCAAAATTTATTATTTAAATCATATTTTAAAATATGTACTTATTTGTCTGTGCTGGGTCTTAGTTTCAGTACGTGAGATCTAGTTCGCTGACCAGGAATTGAACCTAAGCCCATTGCATTGGGAGCACAGAGTCTTAGCCCCTAGACCACCAGGAAAATCCCTATTTAAATCATTTTTAAGCATACAGTTCAATGGCCTTAAGTGCACTTACATATTGGGCAACCATCACTACCATCCATGTGCAGAAAGTTTTCATCTTCCCAAACTAGTACTTTATACTGGTTAAACAAAACCTCCCCATCCTCCCCTTGTCCCGTCTATTGTAACCACTGCTTTTTTTCTATCTCTATGGATTTGCCTGTTCTGAAAGGTTGTTGCTGAACCACGAAAAGACACCGGGATTCTTGGCCTCTGGAGGAGAAGAATTCAATCCGGGGACAGAGATGAGGCTTGTTCGCTCAGAGCTTTTGTGCAATAGAGTTTTATTAAAGTGTAAAAGGAACAGAGAAAGCTTCTGACATAGACATCAGAAGAGGGCGGAGAGTACCCCCTTGCTAGTGTTAGCAATGGAGTTATATACTCTCCAATTAGTTATTACAGTGAATCAAAAAAATGTCTAGAGGTTGTAAAGACCTCACTAGTAATTTACATTTTAAAATAACAGGATTAGCCAGAAGGTTTTTTCCAGAGACTGTCCTCAAGCAGGATACATTATTGTTATAGAATCCTAAGGAATATAGAGGGAAAAAAATGTTTGTCCTTTCTTCTTCCATGAGAATCCCAGACCCTTCTCTCCTTGGGGACCCCTGGACTTCTTATCAACCTGCCTAGGAAATGACTCTCAGTTCTAGATACCTTATATTAATAAAATCATGCAATATTTGTCCATTTGTGTCTGAGCGTATTTCACTTAACAGGAATGTCTTCATGGTTCATCTGTTACAGCATGTGTCAGAGTTTCATTTCCTTTTAATGCTGAGTAATATTCCATTGTATATTTGGACCACACTGTGTTTATCCAGTCATCTATTAATAGCTGTCTGGATAGTTTTCTCCCTGTTGGCTATTGTGAATAATGCTGCTGTGAACATTGGTGTATAAACATCTGGTCAAATTTCTACTTTCTTTTGGGCCTGAACCTAGAAGCCCAATTGCTGGATTAGTGGTAGTCTTTGTTCCAATTCTCTCTGAATGTTTTAACAATTTTGTTTGGGTCTCTACATCAGCCAGCTTCTCCTTAATCTTGTTAAAATGCTTTATGGAATATTTAATACTACAAAATTTGAAGGGATGCCAGCTATTAATGATTTTATTCATTTAACCAGTGCATAACAAAAATGTGGTAAGCATTTGGAATGTCCAGGTACTTTTCTAGACTTTGGATTCAGGGAATAAAATGTAAACAAGTGAGGAGATAATACAACTCCAGGAAGGTAATGTGATGGAAAATATTCAGGGCTACCTTAGTTTTGCTCTGCATGGAAGGACTCTCTGAGAAGAAAACTTTTGAGCTTGGAGACCCTAGGAATAAGGAGGAGGAAACCATACCAGGAAGTTACAGGTGGAGGGAATAATGAATGCAAAGACTTTCAGGTGGAAATAATTCAGGCCATTGTAACCAGAGTCTGTTGTTCAAGGGTAGAGTGGTAAGGATAGTGGAAGTGGGGGGTGTAGAAACTTTGCATTTTATTTGAAGTTCAACCAGAAACCAAAAGACAGTATTAAGCATGAAGCAGCATTATCT
>SJYW01024737.1:7461-20558 GCA_006410735.1 Raphicerus campestris | reverse complement strand
ACTGAGGTTGTTGATATTCCTCCCTATGATCTTGATTCCAGCTTGTGATTCATCCAATCTGACTTTTCACATGTACTCTGCATATGAGTTACATAAGCAGTGTGACAATATACAGCTTTGTCATAATCTTTTCCCAATTTTGAACCAGTCAGTTCAAAAAGCCATCTTGTTTAATGTCTTGGGGTCATTGATAACCAATCACTGTAGTGTTGCAAAAATAACCTAATCAAATTATCCACAATTTAAATGTTCATCAGATTGAAATATTAACTCCTTCTTGAAATCATGGATCCTAGATAACTCTGACACTGTATTTTTCTTCGTGGAATGATCATTCTTTTCATAGGGCTTCCTCTGGTTTTTATTGACTTCCTGTATGAATTAGATGCATATGATCTCCCCACTGTCCTTAAGTCTAATCACTGCATCCTATCACTTCCTCTTTGGTACCTATTTCCCTGCTTCTCCATTCAAACCAGTGCCCTAGTTCAGACTCCCAGTTTCACTTAGATCATCCCATTCACCTATCATCCCAGCCAAGTTTTCTAAAGCCCTGGAAAGCAGAGACTGCAATTTTCATGCAGGTACTTTGGCATTGGAAGCAATTTGGGGAGAGTGAAAGAGGTGAGAGAGAAACCAGCAGAAGGGGGCATTTAATAAGCTAGTCATCACTTAGGCAGCTTGGGCNAGAGACTGCAATTTTCATGCAGGTACTTTGGCATTGGAAGCAATTTGGGGAGAGTGAAAGAGGTGAGAGAGAAACCAGCAGAAGGGGGCACTTAATAAGCTAGTCATCACTTAGGCAGCTTGGGCCTGGTCCCGCTGAAGCCTTCTGATGCATGTATGCATGCTCAGTCATTTCCTATTCTTTTGACCCCAAGCACTGTAGCCCGCCAGGCTCCTCTCTCCATGGGATTTCCCAGGCAAGAATACTGGAGTGGGTTGCCATTTCCTTCTCCAAGGTCTTCCCAACCCAGGAATTGAACCTGCGTCTCTTGCATCTGCATTGTAGGCAAATTCTTTACCACTGAGCTACCAGGGAAGCCCAAAGCCTTCTGAAAAGGTGATTAAAACATGAGGAGAAAGGAACCATCCAGGTGACAGAGGAGGGAGCATTTATCATTTGACTTTCACTCTCCATGGGGCATTGGCTCCCATATATTTCCAGGGTAGAATCATACTTGAATGCCAGGAGGGATGCTGCAGGCTGGCTATCTTTGGCCATGTAACAGATGTAGGGCAGAACATGAGAGATATGGTAGAGCTCAGGTGAAGGGCTGTCAGGTTACACTTGCACTAAGTTGGCTGCCAAACCAAAGCCTCAAGTACAAGAGTGAGTGAGAGACATGAGACCGGACATGAGAAATGCCCAATGTACCTCTTAATGGATCTTCTTGTTCCTATCCTAACCATTGTCACTCTAATACTTTCTCATCAGTTTCCATAAAGATCTCAAAAGTCCTAAATATATTACCCTTCTGATTGAAGATTTGCACCACTCCTTATTGCTCTGTGGTCTGCTATCATAGTCAGCTGTTTTGCCTGGCTCTTATCCTTTCCTTTTTTTTTTTTTTTTTAATGTGTTATATCTTCATGTAAGCATAAATGACATACAATAAACTGTATACATTCAAAGTGTACCATTTGATAAATTTTGACTTGTGGATACACCTAAGAATCATTTAAGATGATGGATATATCCATCGCCTCAAAAGTGTTTTCCCTGCCCTTTTGGTAATTCCTCTCATCTACTCCTCCTCCTCTATGCAATCAACTGATCTTCTTCATGTCACTCTAGATTATTTAATAGTTTGCATTTTGTAGAATTTATAAGTCAGGTTATACAATATGCTATGGGTTTTTTTTATTTTTTTTTTTGGTTTGGTACTCTCAACTTGATCTAGTATTTCTTTAAGAATTCCTATTTCTCCCAAATTTAATCCATGACATTTGGATTGGATAGACCATACTTCCAGGAGACAGAGATAAGACCATGATCCAGGATGACCAATGGGAATACCATATTCTTTGGGTTCTGTTGATTGGCTAAAGAAAGACCCTGTGGCCTAACCTCTTGGACCAAAGCTAACAAGCATCAGACCCTGGTGTTTTCTTTGAACCACGAGTAAGGGGGTATCTGTTTGCAGTGGGATTCCTCAACCAGGAGGATGAAAGCTTGGGGCCACTGATGCTCACCCTTTTACCCCTAGGAGAGAGCCTGAATGGAAATGAGAACAAAAACTGAACCAAAATATTTACAAAGAGAGTGTGCCTTTGTTATCTACTTTATATATAGTAGTGTNACCAGGAGGATGAAAGCTTGGGGCCACTGATGCTCACCCTTTTACCCCTAGGAGAGAGCCTGAATGGAAATGAGAACAAAAACTGAACCAAAATATTTACAAAGAGAGCATGCCTTTGTTATCTACTTTATATATAGTAGTGTGTGTGTGTTAATCCCAAGATCCTGATTTATCCCTCCCCACCACATTTCCCCTTTGGTAACTGTAAGTTTGTTTTTGATATCTGTGAGTCTATTTCTGTTTTGTAAATAAGTTCATTTGCATCATCTGAAAAATTAGATTCTATGTATGAGCAATATCATATATTTCTCTGACTTACTTCACTTAGTATGATAACCTCTAGGTCAGTTCCTGTTGCTACAAATAGAATCACTTTGCTGTACACCTGAAAGTAACACACACTGTAAATCAACTATACACCAATCATATATAGATACAATTGGAGTATCAGGTCAGTTCAGTTCAGCCGCTCAGTCTTGTCTGACTCTTTGCAACCCCATGGACTGCAACATGCCAGGCTTCTCTGTCCATTACCAACTATGTATATGTGTGTATATGTATATATGTATATACATATATATATATATAGACACAAACACACACACACATATATAGAGAGAGTTATAGAGAAGGAGAGATACCTGATGATATCATTTGAACATCTAGATCTAACCATGTCTAAATCCAGATATTCTGGATTTTTCAGTTACATACGCCAATATAATTTAGTTTATGCTTAAGCCAATTTTAATTGTATTTTGCCACATGCAGCTGAAAGAACATGGCAAAGAAATATCATAATCTTCTCCCCTTCCCTTTTTGTACTTAACCTTTCTCCTTTCCCTACCATGCCATTCATATTATTTGTATCAAAATCTTTGCCCATTTTGAAGCCCCCATGCAATTTTATGCCTGTTTCTCTGCACACATATTTTCATTTCCTTACACAGTTTCATCTTCCCACCAGAGATTCAACCCTGTGAGAGAAAAAATGCATCCTTCTAGATGTTTTAATCCAGTTTGATATTGTATCATCCGTTTACTAACACAGTCAAATGCCCTATACACGCCAGGCACTGTGCTGGGTGATAGAGATCTATGTTGGACAAGACCTACTTTCTCTGTCCTCATGGGAAGTCTATTCAGTTAAGGAAAATACTCACATACTTCTGGTTATTTTTTCCATTATAGATTTGATTTTATCTTGGAAAGCAATATAGGAACACATGGATGAACTTAAAAATCAAATGATTAGATGAAATGAAGTAAGATACTTTAGAAATAAATCTCCATCATTTCAAATTTATTTTCAACAAGGGAGATTGCTTTCGGACTCATTCAGATGTGCAAAGAAGCTGGAGTATATGGCTTGAAACTCAGCCTCTAACTCATACCGTGAACTCAAATTTCCTTGACCTGGCTGAGCAATATTTTGCCTCTCTATGAAATGTGGCTAGAAATGGCTATTACAAGTCATATCACCATCTTGTGTGATATAATCACAACTTCTTGAAGAATACTGAAATTTTTGTGTGTGTTTGTTTTAATTATTGGCTTTATGAACATTGCAGCCAATATCTGAATCTGATATGGGACCAGCTATGCAAAGATTAATCAGATGCCCCCTAATGACAAACATATAACTATTTCTCATTATAGCTAAAATCTGTGATTGAATCAGCTCTTGATTATCTGGCATGTACCTTGGAACAGTTGGTTGATCCGATTGTAGACATCTTCTATAAGGCTCAGAGGTTCTCTCATGTCAGATCCTTCCCCAATCCTACCTTCTTTAAAACTCAGATGCAGAAGGCTGACTGAAAGCCTTTGGCTGAAAGACTAACATGGTATTTAAAAAGTAAAAGACTTTGGTCTCCTTTGTCCAACAAAGTTCAAATTTCCCCTACAGCAATAAACACCTTATCTGAGAAGTATGCAGTATGGGCTAAAGTCTTCAACCATGAAATTATATGACTCTACCTTGACCTCCGGTTTTCTCCAGTGAATCTCTCTCATAGAATACAAACAGCAGCTCTGGGCTGTTTCTCTGATCCAACTGGTGAATTGTGTAAATCCCGAGGATTTCAGACTTCTACACAAAGGCTCCAGTTAACAGGGACATCTCTATCTGTCCTTATGTACCCTGTGCATGACTGAGCAGCCTCAGGGGCTCATGTTACATGATGTACATATCTGACCACCTTTCTGTTCATGCCTCCAGCAGCTAAGGAAGAGCCAGGCTCCCTCCCACCAGACGTGAAAGCCAAGGTCTTTATTGCAGTAGTGAGCAGTGGCTGACAATATGCTGTGCTGAAGCAGAATCTCCCTCCTTGCTTACCACGATTAGTTACTGTAATTAGAAATGGTTTTCAGCCAGCCTCTGGGAAGTATTAACATATATTATAATGGCTTAGTACTCAAAGTGTGGTCCCTGGACCAGCGGTATCAGATTTATCTGGAGTTTATTAGAGATGCCATTTTCCAGCCCTATCACTGACCTAATGAATCACAATCTTTGTTTTAACCAATCCCCAGGTGAGGCTGGCATACATTAATGCTTGAGAAGCAATGCTGCAACGGAGCTCTGTTATTCCTGTTTCAAATCCTTTCACCTTAGTTCTGACAATGCCCTGAATTCACTCTTTTTGGGAGTCAACCCACTCTACCCTCAGGCCTATGGGTGAGGCGATGTATCTCATTCTCTGATCTCAGTGACTAGTTCAGGGGCCTGTGATAATTGAGGGCATAGGCATGAGGACTGTGACAATAGTTTGAACTGCTGGGAGATGAGATACTATCTTCATTTTGTAGTTGACCTTTGAAGGATGCAAGCCTGGAGCTGCCAAAGGCCACCTTGTAAAGCCTGATGATAAAACTACAATCAGAAGCCAAGAAGTGGGTAAATCTTCACATTGTCGCTTGAGGCCCTGGATCATGTGTTGCCTGAAGATTCCACCTCTGTATTATCAGTAACACAAAACAGTGACTACCCCTAATGTTTCTGTTACAGTTACATCTATATCTATCTATCTGTCCATCTATCTATCTGGAGATATACATAAAGAGACAATTATATAACAGATATTGTATCTATTTGGCTAGCTAACTGGCTAGCCATGTCTATCTAATATAGATACAAGTGAAAGGGAAGTGGCTCAGTCATGTCTGACTCTTTGTGATCCCATGGACTGTAGCCTACCAAGCTCCTCTCTCCATGGGATTCTCCAGGCAAGAATACTGGAGTGGATTACCACTGATACAAAGATATGTCTATTTTTGTAAGTAAATATGTATCTATCTAGAGATATGTGTGTATATATATAAAGCAAAAATTATGATATATATATACTATATCTATTTGACTAGTTAGCTAGCTATGTCTACCTAACATCTATTTATCTTTCTATCAATCTAGAAAATTTTATTTTAAGGGTATTGGCTCACATGATTGTTGTGGGGTGGGGAGGGGTTGGCAAATCTGAAGTTTATAGGACCAGCTGACAGCCTGGGCATCAGGTAAAAGTTGATGTTGCAGTCTTGAGTTTGAAAGCTGAAACTCAGTCGAGTTTCTCATATTTCAGTCTTGNGGTATTGGCTCACATGATTGTTGGGGGGTGGGGAGGGGTTGGCAAATCTGAAGTCTATAGGGCAAGCTGACAGCCTGGACATCAGGTAAAAGTTGATGTTGCAGTCTTGAGTTTGAAACCTGAAACTCAGTCGAGTTTCTCACATTTCAGTCTTAGAGGCAGAATGTCTTTGTGTGCATGTGCAGGGGGTAGGGTGGGTGCTAACCTCAATCTTTGCTCATAAGACCTTCAGCTGATTGGATGAGGCCCACCACATTATGGAGGCTAATATGCTTTACCTACAGTCAACTGATTATAAATGTTAATCACATCTGAAAAATACCCTGACAGCAACATCTAGATTGATGTTTGACCAAACAACCAGTTATTATAATCTAGCCAAGTTGACACAAATTTAACTATCATACTTGGGTTTCTGAACCTTGCAATTGAAAAAGGTTGACATGGGGCTAATAATCCTTAGAGGTGACTCATCCCCTTAACTGAGCATGCATAATTGTAAACTGGCTTTGTGCCTGCTTAAAAAGGGCTGCATTTGTTCAACAAAATTAGCAAAGCAGTTTAAGCCCAATTTTGTTCCGTGAATCTAAAGAGTTTAGGGTTGGGAAAGACTTCAAAGTCCAACCAGAGTTTTCTAAATTGCAATTATTTTCCTAACACTTTAATGACTTTTCCCATAGTTACAGTCCATCACATAAAATATCCATGCTTGTATGCGTGGTGTTCCTCTTTAAAGAAATATTATCCTTTACTAACATCATTTACTTTTAAAAGTAATATTTATATTGTTGTTGTTGTTGCTCATTTGCTTGTCAGTGAGTTGTGTCTGACTCTTTACAACCCCATGGAACACAGCACAGCACGCTGGCATCCCTGTCTTTCACTATCTCTCCGAGTTTGTTCAAACGCATGTCCATTGACTCATGAGGTGAGGTGAGGTGAAGTCACTCAGTTGTGTCCGACTCTTTGCAACCCCATGGACTGTAACCTACTAGGCCTCTTCGTCCATGGGATTCTCCAGGCAAGAATACTGGAGTGGATTGCCGTTTTCTTCTCCCGGGGATCTTCCTGACCCAGGGATTGAACCTGGGTCTCTNAGTGGGTAAATCTTCACATTGTCGCTTGAGGCCCTGGATCATGTGTTGCCTGAAGATTCCACCTCTGTATTATCAGTAACACAAAACAGTGACTACCCCTAATGTTTCTGTTACAGTTACATCTATATCTATCTATCTGTCCATCTATCTATCTGGAGATATACATAAAGAGACAATTATATAACAGATATTGTATCTATTTGGCTAGCTAACTGGCTAGCCATGTCTATCTAATATAGATACAAGTGAAAGGGAAGTGGCTCAGTCGTGTCTGACTCTTTGTGATCCCATGGACTGTAGCCTACCAAGCTCCTCTCTCCATGGGATTCTCCAGGCAAGAATACTGGAGTGGATTACCACTGATACAAAGATATGTCTATTTTTGTAAGTAAATATGTATCTATCTAGAGATATGTGTGTATATATATAAAGCAAAAATTATGATATATATATACTATATCTATTTGACTAGTTAGCTACCTATGTCTACCTAACATCTATTTATCTTTCTATCAATCTAGAAAATTTTATTTTAAGGGTATTGGCTCACATGATTGTTGGGGGGTGGGGAGGGGTTGGCAAATCTGAAGTCTATAGGGCAAGCTGACAGCCTGGACATCAGGTAAAAGTTGATGTTGCAGTCTTGAGTTTGAAACCTGAAACTCAGTCGAGTTTCTCACATTTCAGTCTTAGAGGCAGAATGTCTTTGTGTGCATGTGCAGGGGGTAGGGTGGGTGCTAACCTCAATCTTTGCTCATAAGACCTTCAGCTGATTGGATGAGGCCCACCACATTATGGAGGCTAATATGCTTTACCTACAGTCAACTGATTATAAATGTTAATCACATCTGAAAAATACCCTGACAGCAACATCTAGATTGATGTTTGACCAAACAACCAGTTATTATAATCTAGCCAAGTTGACACAAATTAAACTATCATACTTGGGTTTCTGAACCTTGCAATTGAAAAAGGTTGACATGGGGCTAATAATCCTTAGAGGTGACTCATCCCCTTAACTGAGCATGCATAATTGTAAACTGGCTTTGTGCCTGCTTAAAAAGGGCTGCATTTGTTCAACAAAATTAGCAAAGCAGTTTAAGCCCAATTTTGTTCCGTGAATCTAAAGAGTTTAGGGTTGGGAAAGACTTCAAAGTCCAACCAGAGTTTTCTAAATTGCAATTATTTTCCTAACACTTTAATGACTTTTCCCATAGTTACAGTCCATCACATAAAATATCCATGCTTGTATGCGTGGTGTTCCTCTTTAAAGAAGTATTACCCTTTACTAACATCATTTACTTTTAAAAGTAATATTTATATTGTTGTTGTTGTTGCTCATTTGCTTGTCAGTGAGTTGTGTCTGACTCTTTACAACCCCATGGAACACAGCACAGCACGCTGGCATCCCTGTCTTTCACTATCTCTCCGAGTTTGTTCAAACGCATGTCCATTGACTCATGAGGTGAGGTGAGGTGAAGTCACTCAGTTGTGTCCGACTCTTTGCAACCCCATGGACTGTAACCTACTAGGCCTCTTCGTCCATGGGATTCTCCAGGCAAGAATACTGGAGTGGATTGCCGTTTTCTTCTCCCGGGGATCTTCCTGACCCAGGGATTGAACCTGGGTCTCTTGCATTGGAGGCAGACGCTTTGCAGATGATAAGGCAGAAAGTGAAGAGGAACTAAAAAGCTTCTCGATGAAGGTGAAAGAGGAGAGTGAAAAATCTGGCTTAAAACACAACATTCAAAAAACTAAGGTCATGGCGTCCGGTCCCAATCTTTATATTCCCATAAATATAAATCCCACATCACTTACCTTAAATATATAAATGCTTGTGTGTTGTGTGCATGTACAATTGTGTCCAACTCTTTGTGACTCCTTGGACTGTAGCCCACTGTTCTTCTGTCCATGGGATCTTTCAGGTGAGAATACTAGAGCTGGTGGCCATTTTCTACTCCAGGGGATCTTCCCAACCCAGGGACCAAACCCACATCTCCTAGGTCTCCTGCACTGCAAGCAGATTCTTTACCACTGAGCCACAAGGGAAGCATATATAAACGCTTACATAAATAATTATAATAAGGAAGAAATCATGTTTAAAAAGTCTTGCAAGATACTATTACCTGCAAAAGAGTCTTCATCTAAGGATTTATTTCCTTTTTAAAAAGAGATACCCGAAGCCAGCATCGGGTATTAAAGACAAATGAGATGTTCTCCTTGACAAAATTGGAATAATTGAAAGTAAATGGAAAAGGAATAACCTCTTTACTGCTTGATTTGCTGTTATTTAATTGTATGTATGTGTAACGTCTATGTTGCCAACTCTGGCATGCGCCCCACCCTTTGGAAATGCTAATTTCAGTCTAACATCAATTACTGATTTACGACTACTGTAACCTCAAGGCAGTGCATATCCAGACTTGGAATTTTCCTGTGACTACTGTAACCTCAAGGCAGTGCATATCCAGACTTCACTTGGAATTTTCCTGTGATANTTTCAGTCTAACATCAATTACTGATTTAAGACTACTGTAACCTCAAGGCAGTGCATATCCAGACTTCACTTGGAATTTTTCTGTGATGAGAAACCCATCACTCACCAAGGCAGAGTCTGTCACTGGGTATGGGTATGAGTTTGAAAATGCTGCCTTTGCTGAGCTGAACCACCCCCTGTAGTTTCCATAGACTGACATCACAGTACTACCTCTCAGGGACATACAAACCCTGACCCAACTCCTACCTGAATTCTGCATGCCCGCCTTCCAGAGAGCTAATGATGGCTTTTACGGGAACTAGACTATTCCTCTGGCTGTTTCTCTATATTAGGTACTATATATATCTTTTCTGTATTAGTCAAGCCTCAGATCTAACTTCAAGCCCCAAAATATGGGTGGATCAACAATTCTTTGGGACAGTGGAACAATATTTGAGTTCAAGAAAGATGGACATGCCCACTTGATTAATTTCAGCTCGCACAACTTTCCTCTTCTTTCTATGCTCCAACCACGCTGACTTTTTGTCTCTTTTTAACATGCCAGCTAGGGTATTTCCACTTCCTATTCCTATTGTCTGGAAAGATACTTTCCAGTTCTTTTACACAACTTTCTTTTTATTGATTAAATCTCATTTTAAATGTCATTTCCTTGGAANAGTTCAAGAAAGATGGACATGCCCACTTGATTAATTTCAGCTCGCACAACTTTCTTCTTCTTTCTATGCTCCAACCACGCTGACTTTTTGTCTCTTTTTAACATGCCAGCTAAGGTATTTCCATTTCCTATTCCTATTGTCTGGAAAGATACTTTTCAGTTCTTTTACACAACTTTCTTTTTATTAATTAAATCTCATTTCAAATGTCATTTCCTTGGAGAGGTTTTCTTTAAATAACCAACATAGAGATGTTTGATCCCATGGGGATTCTTTTTTTTTTTTTTTTAACCCAATCCACACATTACTCTCCCAAATTACCTTGTTGGTTTACTTGGTTAAGATGGCACTGCTCTCTCTCTAATTCTTAGAAGAATGCTTATAATTCAGTTTCTATTTAGTATTTGTTCAATGCATAGATGAAATCTAGACATGGTGTTGCTATTTTTAAGTGTTTAAAACTTATTCACTTACTCATTTACTTATTCATCTATACACTCATTAATTCAAGGTATTTTTGAAATTGAGAGTAATCTGTGTCTCCTTGAGTACTGCAAACTGTCTTGCCACTCTCTCCTAAATTTACTCAAGTTTGTCCATCTCGCTTTTTAAGCTTCAGGCAGCACTGAATCTTTTACACATAGTCTGACCCCATTACAGTAAGTGTATAGCCTTTCTTATTCTGGGTGCTTTACTTCCATTAAGAGAGTCTACAATCACATCAGGTTTTTTGGCAGCTTCATCACTCTTGCAATACTTATAAACTTAATGCACACACACACAAAGGTTGAATTTTTAAATGTGTGTTTTTGCTAAGCCACATGACCTTGGGCACCTGGCTTCTTCATACAAATTCAAGGCCTTGCATTCATCCTTGTTAAACTTCATCATGTTGTCTGACAGGTATCTGTGTCATGCTGGCATATCCCGATCGGTGACTTTATTTGGGTTCCAGCAGGCTGTGTTAAGAGGTGATTTGTGGAGTTGCTTCATTGCAAGCAAAGACTGAGTGACAACTGCAGACAGTGAGTGCTTATTTCTCCACTAAATCCAGTATGGGCCCAAACCAAGGCAAGGAACAATGAGACAACGTGGAATTATATATATAAATTTATTTTTCTTTCTTTTAGGCTGTGCTGGTTCTTTGTTGCTGTGCAGGCTTTTCTCTCTTTTAGGCAAGTGGGGGCTACTCTCTAGCTGCAGTGCCCGGGCTTCTCATTGTGTTGGCTTCTCTTCTTGCGGAGCATCGGCACGAGGGCACTTGGGCTTTGGTAGCTGGGGCACGTGGGCTCAATAGTTGCAACTCCCAGGCTGTAGAGCACAGACTCAACTGTTGTGGCTCATGGACTTAGTTGCTCTGTGACATGTGGGATCTCCCAGATCAAGACTCAAACCCATGTCTCCTGCATTGGCAGGTGGATTCTTTACCACTGAGCTACCAAGGAAGCCCTGGAAATACATAGATATGTATTTAAATGAGAGTAAAAATAAGCATTGCTTATTTGGTAATTAATCACAGCAAAGCATAGTTGCATAAAACAACTGACGATGTCTCACAATTCTGAGATTTGATTAGATGGTTCTTGTGCTTCATGCGATGTTGATGGGGGCAGCACAGGCAACCTAGGTCAAAAATGGCCTCATGCACGTTGTCAGCAGGTGGTGGTGGCTGATGTCTAGGAGTTCGGCTGGCACATCGCCCTCTGTCCTCCTCCATGGGTGCCTCTCCACATGGCCCCTTGCCTTCCTTACAGCATGGCGCCTAAGCACCAAGGTCAGTGTTCCAAGAGACATTGGCAGAGGCCACAGCCCTCTTCAGGTCCAGTCTTAGAAGTTGCATGGCCTTCTCCCACCAAACTCCACTGGTCACAGGGTCAGCTCAGATTTTTCAGATGAAGAAATAAAGGCTCAGTGACAAGAATTTGCACCCTTGACCCCTCAGAACTTTAACTAGAAGGAGATGAGCTGTGAAATCCAAAAATCCAGGAAGCATGACAGTGTCAGGGTGCTGCTTTTGCATACAAATGTGTGTGTGTGTATGCATATATGTACACACGCACACACATATAATACATTATTGGGCTTCGCAGGTGGCACTAGTGGTAAAAAAAAAAAAAAAAAAAACCCATCTGCCAATGCAGGAGATGTAATGAGACATGGGCTTGATCCCTGGGTCTGGAAGATCCGCTGGAAGAGGGCATGGCAACCCACTCTGGTATGGTTGCCTGGAGAATCTCATGGACAGAGGAGCCTGGCGGGCTACAGTCTATAGGGTCACAAAGAGTCAGATGTGACCAAAATGACTTAGCACACACATATAATACGTGACTGGATTGGCCAAAAAGTTTGTTCAGGTTTGTTCATAACATCTTATGAAAAAACGTATTTTTGTGGCTGACCCAGTGCAACATATATTATATACACACTTGACTTGTACCCTGCCTTTTCTATTTAAAATTTTTGTCTTGAGCATTGTTTGCTCTATGCCATGAAATATGCAACTGCTCCTTTATTTTGATGCCTTGTGCCACAACGCACCCATCCCCAGATGCTGGACACTTAGGTTGTTTCTGATTTGTCACTGTCACAACTTCCTTCATTAAAAAAGGGCACGTGGAATGAAAGGCAGGGCTGAAACTATTAGAAAAAGGTCCAGCACAGTCTACCCTATGGCCAAAATCGGTATTCCTCTGGTATGCAACTTACATTCATTTCCTCCTTACTAATATTTCCATTTCATTGTGGCCTCAGGCTCAGTCTCAAGGTTCAAGATCTAGTCACCTAAACCTGAAAGAAGATCCTTGGATTTGGTCCCTTGAGTATAGTTCCTCAGATGATGAGGCCTATGTGCCAAAAGGACAACCCATCTGATTCCACAAGTTCCGCAAAAACAGAACAGCAAAGGCAGTGTGACTGGGAGGCTCATGGTTGCCGCTGGTCCATAGCATTTCTGAAATCCA
>SJYW01024735.1:8589-75877 GCA_006410735.1 Raphicerus campestris | reverse complement strand
TTTTATAAAATGTATTGACTGAGAAGAAAATGATCCACATGAACTGACTGAAGTGGCTTCTATCTATTCTGTAGTTTTCCTATCTCACATTATCCAGTGTTGAAGAGACTCACGTAGGCATTTTATTTGAATTTGTATTTCTTGGACCTACCAAGCTCACAGAGAAACAAGAGCAAACAACTCAGTTGTATAGATTAAAAGAAAAAAAAGACAAACACATTGATTTTAGAGCCTATAGTCACTATTCTAGGAGATAACTGAGAATATTCTGTAAATGCAAGGTGAGGATAGAAAATAAAAAAGTACAAGAGTGAAAAAAGAAACAGTGGATGAGTTCTTACCATAGTCCTGACCGTATGACTGATTAAGGGTGCTAAATTAATTAGTATTTATGGACAATACATTCTTAGACGTGGTTACTCAATAGACTGGGCATCCTAGTAGAATCAGAATTGACTTTCTATATATTGCTTTTAATTGATACACCACTCCTTTATACCAGCCTCCCTTGTGAACTCTTATTTCATTACAGATACTAAAACAAGTTGATATATTATGTGGACACAGCTGAGAAGGAGGTACTATGTAGCAAATTTCCCATGACTCCCAGTGCCACTGGGAAAGTAATTCTAAAAAATACGAAGTCACAGAAAACACAAGAAATATTTTACTATTTGGTAGCAGAGTTGCTTTTGCAGTTATACTGAATATAATCATAACTAATACTTATAAATTGACAGGCATATAAAAACATTGCTATGAAGTCCCATTTGGAGAAGGCAGTCTCTAGATGGCTACCTAGTCTCCCAACTAGTCCCAGAGTTCTAAACATAATCTTGCTACCCACTCTCAGGTGTATGCTAAATACCAGCCTGAATGAACTTACTTTTTCCTAATTCTCTTTGTTATTTATTGTATTACTATGGTCAGAGAGAGAATGCAAACACCTTGCTAAGAGGTATTGATTGGCTGTAGGTTGCATAAATGGAGAAGGCGATGGCACCCTACTCCAGTACTCTTGCCTGGAAAATCCCATGGATGGAGGAGCCTAGTAAACTGCAGTCCATGGGGTCATGAAGAGTCAGCACTTTCATGCACTGGAGAAGGAAGTGGCAACCCACTCCAGTGTTCTTGCCTGGAGAATCCCAGGGACAGGGGAGCCTGCTGGGCTGCCGTCTATGGGGTCGCACAGAGACAGACACGACTGAAGCAACTTAGCAGCAGCAGCAGCAGCAGCAGGTTACACAAAAGGAATCAGTACAAGGTAGACTTTGCCACAAAATCTAATTTGGAACCATTAGAGGGACGGTAAGGCCATGCCCAGGTGGCCCACAGCTGAGTGCTCTGGGCTCCTGCATTACCTTCTTTGCTTCCTCTGTTTCCTGGCAGCTCCGACTTGCATAGCTGACAGAGCGAGTAATTCCCTACTGGGAAAACTGCTGCAGTCTTCATCTTCGTTTTATCTATTACAGTCTTCTGTCCAAATTCTGTGGATGCTGACTGATTTTTGATCATTGAATAGGACACCAATGCACACTGACCATCAACTTTCAAATGCCTGGCTCTTTGGCAAGTCTCATTATTGAGGCTCAGAGCAGCAGAAGGCCAATTTGAAAAATGTGAAAACAAAGTCTCCATTTATTAGAATGTGAGAATACAACTCTGACTAACTTGTACTAAGTCTTTCTTCAGAGAATCAGTTCCATGTTCTCCTCTCCCCTGAAACTCACAAGTCTTTCACAGCTTACAGTATCTCACATGTCACCGACATTCATGAAGAGATGTAAACTAGTGTCTTATTTCTTCTACTTTTTCATTGCCTAGTAGTACTGATTTTGATTCACTCAACTTCTATTACATAAAGTTCTGTATTCCATAAGAACTTTACCAATAATTATTTTTTCAACATCAGTTCAGTTCAGTTGAGTCACTCAGTTGTCTTCGACTCTTTGTGACCTCATGAACTGCAGCACGCCAGGCCTCCCTGTACATCACCAACTCCTGGAGTCTACCCAAACTCATGTCAATTGTGTCAGTGATGCCACCCAACTATCTCATCCTCTGGCGTCCCCTTCTCCTCCTGCCCTCAATCGTTCCCAATATCAGGGTCTTTTCCAGTGAGTCAGCTCTTTGTATCAGGTGGCCGAAGTACTGGAGTTTCAGCTTGAACATCAGTCCTTCCAATGAACACCCAGGACTGATTTTCTTTAGGATGGACTGGTTGGGTCTTCTTGCAGTCCAAAGGACTCTCAAGAGTCTTCTCCAACACTACAGTTCAAAAGCATCAATTCTTCTGCGTTCAGCTTTCTTTATAGTCCAACTCTCACATCCATACATGACTATTTTTCAACATACAAATATATTATTAAGAAAATATATATCTACTTTTTACACTTAACTATGCCTTATAATACTGTGTGCTCTCGAGACCATGGTTTTAAAAATACTTTTAATGAGTGCTACTACTTTAATTAATGTTACAAACCTAGACAACATTAAAAAGCAAAGACATCACTTTGCTCACACAGGTCTGTACAGTCAAAGCCATGGTTTCTTCAGTAGTCACGTACAGATGTGATTGTTGGACCACAAAGAAGGTTGAGTGACAAAGAATTGATGCTTTCAAAGAGTGGTGCTAGAGAAGACATCTGAGAGTCCCTTGGACAGCAAAGACATCAAACCAGTCAATCCTAAGAGAAATCAATGCTGAATATTCACTGGAAGGACTGATGCTGAGACTAAAGCTCCAATACTTTGGGCACCTGATGTGAAGAGCTGAATCAGTGGAAAACACTCTGATGCTGGGAAAGATTGAGGGCAAGAGGAGAAGGGGATGGCAGAGGATGAGATGGTGAGATAGCATCACGGATGCAATGGATATGAACTTGGGCAAACTCCAGGAGATGGTGAGGCACAGGGAGGCCTAGCGTGCTGCAGTCCATGGGCTCAAAAAGAGTTGGACCTGACTTAGCGACTGATCACCACCACCAATAACAACTTCTTTAATTACAATGAGATGGTCTTTCCTCAGATTATCAATATCTTCAGAACTGATTTTTTAAGCCCTGGATAGACATCATAAACTTATGTGAGACATGATAGTCTTGTGGGTGACCAATTGTTTCCATGTGAAAACAGGATAAGTCTAGGACCACACTGGATCCAAAGAGCACAGAGCACCATGAGGGAAGAATGAATGCAACACAGAAATATTTGCTTAACAAAAAAAGGAACTCTCAGGTCTAAATTTCTTAAGAGAAATCAAAGAAACAAGCAAGATGTGTAAAAGTGAAACTTTACACCCCCTGTCAACACAAGAGTACCTTTATCATTTCACATCCAATCATGCCAATGGTTTAAAATGGTGTTTCTGTAGTGTGCCCTGAGAATTCCTGAAGTCCAGAGACCCACTGGGCCAGGGGATACAAGAGATCAAAACTCTTTTCACAACAACTATAAACATTACTTCCAAGCTGAGTTATGTTCTGAGTGCACACAGGAGTTCTCCAGAGACAGGATATGTGATATCAGAACTCTAATGACTAATGGAATTAGCCATTATGATTGTATGTGCCTGTATTTTTACCTTTTTAAGTTTTATTTTCCAGGAGTCTCTGGCTGAGGGGAGGGTTGGAGGTGGCCTGCTGCACAGTCAGGGTCACTGAGTGTAGCAGTGCATGCATGGGACCTGCTGAAGGAGGTGCCATTATCTTCATTACCTCCAGCATAGTTTGGCCTCAGGTCAAACAACAGGGAGGGAACACAGCCCCACTCATCAACATAAAATTGGATTAAAGATTTACTGAGCATGGCCCTGCCCATTAGAACAGGATCCAGCTTCCTCTTCCCATCAGTCTTTCCAATCAGGAAGTTTCCATAAGCCTCTTATCCTTAACCATCAGAGGGCAGGCAGACTGAAAACTTCAAACAAACCAAACTGATCACATGGACCACAGACTTGTCTAACTCAATGAAATTATGAGCAAGCCATGCTGTGAAGGGCCATCCAATACAGACGGGTCATGCTGGAACATTCTGACAAAACATGGTCCACTGGAGAGGGGAAAGGAAAACCACTTCAGTATTCTTGCCTTGAAAACCTCATGAACGGTATGAAAAGGCAAAAAGATAGGACATTGAAAGATGAACTCCCCAGGTGAGTAGGTGTCCAATAGGCTACTAGAGATTGGTGGAGAAATAAATCCAGAAAGAATGAAGAGACAGAGCCAAAGCAAAAACAACACCTAGCTGTGGATGTGACTGGTGATGGGAGTCAATCCCAAGACTGTAAAGAGCAATACTGCATAGGAACCTGGAATGTTAGGTCCATGAATCAAGACAAATTGGAAGCAGTCAAACAGGAGATGGCAATAGTGAACATTGACATTTCAGGAATCAGTGAACTAAAATGGACTGGTTTGTGGTTTAGGACGTACATTGTGTCCAATGCTTCTGACCCCATGGGTTATTTGTAGCTCGCCAGACTCCTCTGGTGATAGGATTTTCCAAGCAAGAATGCTGGAGTGGGTTGCTGTTAGGTAGGTAGAATAGGGAAAAGGAGTCCAAAATGGCAGTGCCTAAAAGACTAGGAAGAGAAAAGCCCGCAAAAATAGAACAAAAAAAGGTCCGAGGACCAGAGTGAAGACTTCAGGTAGAACAAACAGCACTCCTGGCTAAGCCCAATTTGCATAGGGCAGGCCTAGGTGGAAGAAAAACATATAAAAGGAGGAGCCAAAGCGTTCTCTCTCTATTTCTCTTCCACGTGCAGGCGCTCTTTCTCTCTCTCTCCCTCCCGGACACACTCCTCCACTCTCTTCCCTTCAAGTCTTTGGGTTGGCACGCTCTCATGCTTCGAGGATGGAATTTCCCACTATCTTCTAATAAAATTGAGCTGTAACACTAATTTGCCTAAGAGCTATAACACAGTTTGTCCAAGACCCAAGAGCCGTGATGTGCGAGGGCTTTAATGTCTGTTGCTCCAAATCTTTGTTGTGATGAGACAAAGAACGGAGGAACATACACTCGTGTAACAGTTGCCATTTCCTTCCTCAGGAGATCTTCTTGACCCAGGAATCGAACTCGGGTCTCCTGCATGGCAGGTAGATTCTTTACTGACTGAGTTATCAGGGAATCCCCCAAATGGGCTGGAATAGGTGAATTTAACTCAGATGACCATTATGTCTACTAATGTGGGCAAGAATCCCTTAGAGCAAATGGTGTAGCCATCACAGTCAACAGAGTCCCAAATGCAGTACTTGGATGCAGTCTCAAAAATGACAGAATGATCTCTGTTCGTTTCCAAGGCAAACCATTCAATATCACAGTAATGCAAGTCTGCTTTGACCAGTAACACTGAACAAGCTAAAGTTGAATGGTTCTATGATGACATACAAGACCTTCTAGAACTAACACTGAAAAAAAGGTGTTCTTTTCAATATAAGGGACTGGAATGTATAAGTAGGAATTCACAAGATACCTGGAGTAACAGGTAAATTTGGCCTTAGAGTACAGAATGAAGCAGGACAAAGGTGACCAGAGCTTTTCCAAGAGAACGTACTGGTCATAGCAAACACCCTCTTCCAACAACACAAGAGAAGACTCTACACACGGACATCACCAGATGGTCAATGAAGAAATCAGACTGATTCTATTCTTTGCAGCCAAATATGGATACACGCTATACAGTCAGCGAAAAGAAGACCCGGAGCTAACTGTGGCTCAGATTATGAACTCCTTATTGCCAAATTCAGACTTAAATTGAAGAAAGTAGGGAAAACCACTAGACCATCCAGGTATGACCTAAATCAAATCCGTTAGGATTATACAGTGGATGTGACAAATAGATTCAAGGGATTAGTTTTGATAGAGTGCCTGAAGAACTATGGACAGAGATTTGTGACACTGTACAGGAGGCATTAATCAAGAACATTCCAGAGAAAAAGAAATGCAAAAAGGCAAAATGGTTGAATGACGAGGCCTTACAAATATCTGAGAAAAGAAGAGAAGCTAAAGGCAAGGGAGAACAGGAAAGATATACCCATTTGAATGCAGAGTTCCAAAGAATAGCAAGGAGAGATAAGAAAGCCTTTCTCAGTGGTCAATGCAAAGAAATAGAGGAAAATAATAGAATAGGAAAGACTAGAGATCTCCTCAAGAGAGTAAGAGATACCAAGGGACCATTTCATGCAAAGAATGGGCACAATAAAGGAGCATAATATGGACCTAACAGATGCAGAAGATATTAAGAAGAGGTGGTAAGAACACACACATAAAAACTATGTAGAAAAGATCTTCATGATCCAGATAAGCACGATGGTGTGATCCTTTACTTAGAGCCAGACATCCTGGAATGTGAAGTCGAGTGGGCCTTAGGAAGCATTACTATGAACAAAGCTAGTGGAGCTAATGGAATTGCAGTTGAGCTATTTCAAATCCTAACAGATGATGCTATGAAAGGGCTGCACTCAATATGCTGGCAAGTCTGGAAATCTCAGCAGTGGCTACAGGACTGGAAATGGTCAGTTTTCTTTCCAATCCCAACGAAAGGCAATGCCAAAGAATGCTCACACTACTGCAGCCCTGCACTCATCTCACACACTAGCAAAGTAATACCCAAAATTCTCCAGGCCAGGCCTCAGCAGCACATGAAACATGAACATCCAGACATTCAAGCTGGATTTAGAAAAGGCAGAGGAACCAGAGATCAAACTGACAACATCCACTGGATCATCAAAAAAGTAAGAGTTCCAGAAAAACATGTATTTCTGCTTTATTGACCACCCCCAAAGCTTTTAACAGTGTGGGTCACAACAAACTGGAAAATTCTTCAAGAGATGGGAATACCAGACTATCTGACCTACCTCCTGAGAAATCTGTATGCAGGTCAAGAAGCAACACTTAGAACTGGACATGGAACAACAAACTGGTTCCAAATAGGAAAAGGAGTACATCAAGGCTGTATATTGTCACCCTGTTTATTTAACTTATACTCAGAGTACATCATGCAAAATGCTGGGCTGGATGAAGTACAAGCTGGAATCAAGATAGTTGGAAGAACTATTAACAACCAGAGATATGCAGATGACACCACCCTTATAGCAGAAATTGAAGAACTAAAGAGTCTTTGGATGAAAGTGAAAGAGGAGAGTGAAACGGTTGTTTTAAAACTCAGCATTCAAAAAACTCAGATCATGGCATCTGGTCCCATCCCTTCATGCACATAGATGGGGAAAGAATGGAAAACAGTGACAAACTATTTCTGCGGGCTCCAAAATCACTGCAGATAGTGACTGCACACATGAAATTAAAAGACATTTGCTCCTTGGAAGAAAAGCTATGACCGACCTTGACAGCATATTAAAAAGCAGAGACATTACTTTTCAAACATCAATCTGTCTCGTCCCAAGCTATGGTTTTGCCATTGGTCATGTGTGCTTGTGAGAGTTGGACTGTACAGAAAGCTGCACATTGAAGAATTGATGGCTTTTGAATTGTAGTGTTGGAGAACTCTTGAGACGCCCTTGGACTGCAAGGATATCCAACCACTCCATCCGAAGGGAATTCAGTCCTGAATATTCATTGAAAGGATTGATGCTGAAGCTGAAACTCGAATACTTTGGGCACGTGATGTGAAGAACTGACTCACTGGAAAAGACCCTGATGCTGGCAAAAACTGAAGGCGGGAGGAGAAGGGGAAGACAGAGGATGAGATGGTTGGATAGCATCACCAACTCGACGGACTTGAGTCTGAGTAAACTCCGGGAGTCCTGAAGGGCAGCGAAGCCTGGTGTGCTGCAGTCCATGGAGTCGCAAAGAGTCGGACATGACTGAGCGACTGAACTCAGATGAATTCCCATATAGTAAACATCAATAGACATAAACAAAAGTTCCTTGGAATTCTCAATAATTTTTAGAAGTATAATAGGATCCTAAAGCCAACAACTTTCAGAATCACTCTTTCAAAAGATCACGTCTATCAAATAGTCATTAAAGTATGATTACTTCCCCTACTTCTAATAATCAAAGACACCACAAACTCACACACACACAAACACATGCACATACAAACACACACACACAGTCTGCTCATCAAAACAGCTGATTGGCCTACATTCATCTGTGTAATGATACTATAATGGAACAATTATAAGCTGAAATACAACTGACATATTAGCAAGTGAAGTTTTACTCTAGGGAAAGGTTAGAGTTCAAACAAGCATTTTTGGACATTAGAAAAAACTTAGAGTCTAAAATTTAATCTCAGAGAGTTCCTGAGAAGTATAGAGATTCTAAACTGAGAACTTCAGAGTATTGAAGCATATACAGAAACATGTTGAGGTGAAGCTTACAATTTAAAAATTTCTTGTTCTTATCCTTGTAAATATCTTCTGTTTCAAAACACAGGTATCAACAATAACATTTGCCTTTTGTATGTCCAATTCTTTAATTAAATTTGCAAATAAAATATTAGAAGTATGAAGACTGAGCATTTCAAATAGCTCAGTGTCCCTCTTTCCAGAGTTAACTGTGTACTGCAAAATTTACCTGAACTAGATGTTTGTAAATCCTTCATTCTGACTGTTTTATTAGGAACAGACTCTTTCATTCTGACTGCTGGCTGAATGGGGTTTGGAAACAAGTTGATTACTAAATAATGTACATAGGAGATGATCCACAGTTCATAATTCAAGATAAAATCAAAAACGTATTTACCTTCACATTAGGATATTTCCCAGAAGCATCTAAAAGGAAAAAGGGACACAAAGTTAGTTACATGTAAATATGAAAGCCAGCTGTACATTCATGCAGAGTTAGTACCGAGCAGAATCCTTATGCTCAGCCTTGGCACTGAATACATTCAGTTTTAGTGTCTTGTTTTTAGGGGGATCTTAGGACACTGGTAAGACAGACATAGGAATTCACTAAAGATAGTGAAAAGGAAATACTACATTTAACTGCCACAGAATTATTAGAAATTAAAAATCTTGTATGTTTCAAAATCAGTGTAGTATTTATTAAAAGTATTTCTAGCATTTAGGGAATGAACACTGTTAATCTGCTTGGCTTCAAAATTTAGTTTGGTTTGGTACATCATGCTAATGCTTCAAAGGATTTCAATGAAACAACTTTCAAAGAATCAGCTATTTTTAAAAAAAAGTCAATGCTTCCTTTTCCAAATTAATCTAATTTGAATAACAAATACCAACACAATATATGTCTTTCATGCCTAAGAGTTACTTGGAGGGGCTGTGGTTTCCCCCACTTCTAGCAGCCCCTCCCACCTCCAGGATTCTCTGGAGCAATAATGATCTTATCTCTTTTAAGGGCAAATACACTGAAGTCATCTAGATGGAGTTCTCTCAAGTGTCCTCATCAACTCCAAACTCACCTCCCTAAGACCTTCCTTTCCTCCTTTTGTCCTTGCACTGGATTCTCTCCTATTCAAAGGGTAGTAATCTCTGCATCTGTGGACTAAATCTTCCCCATTGACATCCTTTCTATGGATCATCCCTACCTGTGGTCTTCTTTACAGACTAGGGCCTGGTGGACTGGAGTTGACAAATAGAAAGCAAAAGAGAGAGACTAATATACCTTGGGTTACATGGAAAACCAATAAAGCCCTAGAACAGAGTTTGCACTTCTCATTAAGGCACAGGGCGTCCTCTCAAGGAGGTCTTGAAAGTCCCGGCCAGAAAGTGAGCTCGACAGACCTCCATGCTTCAAAGAACTAGCCAGAGAGAAGAAAGGACACTGGAGACCCAAGTCTCTAGTAGAACAAGGGTGCATTATTCATGTTTGTGTGAGTTTATATATTGTTATATACTGTTCATGGGGTTCTCAAGGCAAGAATACTGAAGTGGCTTGCCATTCCTTCTCCAGTGGATCACATTCTGTCAGACCTCTCCACCATGACCCGCCCATCTTNGCCTGGTGTGCTGCAGTCCATGGAGTCGCAAAGAGTCGGACATGACTGAGCGACTGAACTCAGATGAATTCCCATATAGTAAACATCAATAGACATAAACAAAAGTTCCTTGGAATTCTCAATAATTTTTAGAAGTATAATAGGATCCTAAAGCCAACAACTTTCAGAATCACTCTTTCAAAAGATCACGTCTATCAAATAGTCATTAAAGTATGATTACTTCCCCTACTTCTAATAATCAAAGACACCACAAACTCACACACACACAAACACATGCACATACAAACACACACACACAGTCTGCTCATCAAAACAGCTGATTGGCCTACATTCATCTGTGTAATGATACTATAATGGAACAATTATAAGCTGAAATACAACTGACATATTAGCAAGTGAAGTTTTACTCTAGGGAAAGGTTAGAGTTCAAACAAGCATTTTTGGACATTAGAAAAAACTTAGAGTCTAAAATTTAATCTCAGAGAGTTCCTGAGAAGTATAGAGATTCTAAACTGAGAACTTCAGAGTATTGAAGCATATACAGAAACATGTTGAGGTGAAGCTTACAATTTAAAAATTTCTTGTTCTTATCCTTGTAAATATCTTCTGTTTCAAAACACAGGTATCAACAATAACATTTGCCTTTTGTATGTCCAATTCTTTAATTAAATTTGCAAATAAAATATTAGAAGTATGAAGACTGAGCATTTCAAATAGCTCAGTGTCCCTCTTTCCAGAGTTAACTGTGTACTGCAAAATTTACCTGAACTAGATGTTTGTAAATCCTTCATTCTGACTGTTTTATTAGGAACAGACTCTTTCATTCTGACTGCTGGCTGAATGGGGTTTGGAAACAAGTTGATTACTAAATAATGTACATAGGAGATGATCCACAGTTCATAATTCAAGATAAAATCAAAAACGTATTTACCTTCACATTAGGATATTTCCCAGAAGCATCTAAAAGGAAAAAGGGACACAAAGTTAGTTACATGTAAATATGAAAGCCAGCTGTACATTCATGCAGAGTTAGTACCGAGCAGAATCCTTATGCTCAGCCTTGGCACTGAATACATTCAGTTTTAGTGTCTTGTTTTTAGGGGGATCTTAGGACACTGGTAAGACAGACATAGGAATTCACTAAAGATAGTGAAAAGGAAATACTACATTTAACTGCCACAGAATTATTAGAAATTAAAAATCTTGTATGTTTCAAAATCAGTGTAGTATTTATTAAAAGTATTTCTAGCATTTAGGGAATGAACACTGTTAATCTGCTTGGCTTCAAAATTTAGTTTGGTTTGGTACATCATGCTAATGCTTCAAAGGATTTCAATGAAACAACTTTCAAAGAATCAGCTATTTTTAAAAAAAAGTCAATGCTTCCTTTTCCAAATTAATCTAATTTGAATAACAAATACCAACACAATATATGTCTTTCATGCCTAAGAGTTACTTGGAGGGGCTGTGGTTTCCCCCACTTCTAGCAGCCCCTCCCACCTCCAGGATTCTCTGGAGCAATAATGATCTTATCTCTTTTAAGGGCAAATACACTGAAGTCATCTAGATGGAGTTCTCTCAAGTGTCCTCATCAACTCCAAACTCACCTCCCTAAGACCTTCCTTTCCTCCTTTTGTCCTTGCACTGGATTCTCTCCTATTCAAAGGGTAGTAATCTCTGCATCTGTGGACTAAAACTTCCCCATTGACATCCTTTCTATGGATCATCCCTACCTGTGGTCTTCTTTACAGACTAGGGCCTGGTGGACTGGAGTTGACAAATAGAAAGCAAAAGAGAGAGACTAATATACCTTGGGTTACATGGAAAACCAATAAAGCCCTAGAACAGAGTTTGCACTTCTCATTAAGGCACAGGGCGTCCTCTCAAGGAGGTCTTGAAAGTCCCGGCCAGAAAGTGAGCTCGACAGACCTCCATGCTTCAAAGAACTAGCCAGAGAGAAGAAAGGACACTGGAGACCCAAGTCTCTAGTAGAACAAGGGTGCATTATTCATGTTTGTGTGAGTTTATATATTGTTATATACTGTTCATGGGGTTCTCAAGGCAAGAATACTGAAGTGGCTTGCCATTCCTTCTCCAGTGGATCACATTCTGTCAGACCTCTCCACCATGACCCGCCCATCTTGGGATGGAGCCAAAGCAAAAACAATACCCAGTTGTGCATGTGACTGGTGATAGAAGCAAGATCTGATGCTGTAAAGAGCAATATTGCATAGGAACCTGGAATGTAAGCTCCATGAGTCAAGGCAAATTGGAAATGGTCAAACAAGAGATGGCAAGGGTGAATGTCGACATTCTAGGAATCAGCAAACTAAAATGGACTGGAATGGGTGAATTTAACTCAGATGACCATTATATCTACTCCTGTGGGCAGGAATTCCTCAGAAGAAATGGAGTGGCCATCATGGTCAACAAAAGAGTCTGAAATGCAGTACTTGGATGCAGTCTCAAAAACGACAGGATGATCTCTGTTTGTCTCCAAGGCAAACCATTCAATATCACAGTTATCCAAGTCTATGCCCCAACCAGTAATGCTGAAGAAACTGAAGTTGAATGGTTTTATGAAGACCTACAAGGCCTTTTAGAACTAACACTCAAAAAAGATGTCCTTTTCAGTATAGGGGACTGGAATGCAAAAGCAGGAGGTCAAGAAACACTTGGAGTAACAAGCAAATTTGGCCTTGGAGTGCGGAATGAAGCAGGGCAAAGACTAATAGAGTTTTGCCAAGAAAATGCACTGGTCATAGCAAACACCCTTTTCCAACAACACAAGAGAAGACTCTACACATGGATATTACCGAATAGTCAACACCGAAATCAGATTGATTACATTCTTTGCAGCCAAAGATGGAGAAGCTCTGTACAGAAAACAAAAGCAAGACCAGGAGCTGACTGTGACTTGAATCATGAACCCCTTATTACCAAATTCAGACTCAAACTGAAGAAAGTAGGAAAAACTGCTAGACCATTCAGGTATGACCTAAATAAAATCCCTTATGATTATACAGTGGAAGTGAGAAATAGATTTAAGGGCCTAGATCTGATAGATGAGTGCTTGATGAACTATGGAATGAGGTTTGTGACAGTGTACAGGAGACAGGGATCAAGACCATCCTCACGGAAAAGAAATGCAAAAAAGCAAAATGACTGTCTGGGGAGGCCTTATAAATAGCTGTGAAAAGAAGAGAGGCTAATAGCAAAGGAGAAAAGAAAAGATATAAGCATCTGAACGCAGAGTTCCAAAGAATAACAAGAAGAGATAAGAAAGCCTTCTTCAGTGATCAATACAAAGAAATAGAGGAAAACAACAGAATGGGAAAGACTAAAGATCTCTTCAAGAAAATTAGAGACACCAAGGGAACATTTCATGCAAATATGGGCTCGATAAAGGACAGAAATTGTATGGCTCTAACAGAAGCAGAAGATATTAAGAAGAGGTGGCAAGAATACATGGAAGAACTGTATAAAAAAGATTTTCACGACCCATATAATCATGATGATGTGATCACTAATCTAGAGACAGATATCTTGGAAAGTGAAGTCAAGTGGGCCTTAGAAAGCATCACTATGAACAAAGCTAGTGGAGGTGATGGAATTTCAGTTGAGCTGTTTCAAATCCTGAAAGATGAGGCTGTGAAAGTGCTGCACTCAATATACCAGCAAATTTGGAAAACTCAGCAGTGGCCACAGGACTGGAAATGGTCAATTTGCATTTCAATTTCAAAGAAAGGCAATGCCGAAGAATGATCAAACTACCACACAATTGCACTCATCTCACACACTAGTAAAGCAATGCTCAAAATTCTTCAAGCCAGGCTCCAGCAACACGTGAACCGTGAACTCCCTGATGTTCAAGCTGATTTTGGAAAAGGCAGAGGAACCAGAGATCAAATTGCCTACATCTGCTGGATCATGGAAAATGCAAGAGAGTTCCAGAAAAATATCTATTTCTGTTTTATTGACTATGTCAAAGCCTTTGACTGTGTGGATCAAAATAAACTGTGGAAAATTCTGAAAGAGATGGAGATACCAGACCACCTGACCTGCCTCTTGAGAAATCTGTATGCAGGTCAGGAAGCAACAGTTAGAACTGGACATGGAACAACAGACTGGTTCCAAATAGGAAAAGGAGTATGTCAAGGCTATATATTGTCACCCTGCTTATTTAATTTATATGCAGTGTCCATCATGAGAAACCCTGGACTGGAAGAAACACAAGCTGGAATCAAGATTGCCGGGAGAAATATCAATAACCTCAGATATGCAGATGACACCACCCTTATGGCAGAAAGTGAAGAGGAGCTAAAAAGCCTCTTGATGAAAGTGAAAGAGGAGAGCAAAAAAGTTGGCTTAAAGCTCAACATTCAGAAAACCAAGATCATGGCATCTGGTCCCATCACTTCATGGGAAATAGATGGGGAAACAGTAGAAATACTGTCCAAATTTATTTTGAGGGGGCTCCAAAATCACTGCAGATGGTGATTGTAGCCATGATGAAATTAAAAGATGCTTACTCCTTGGAAGGAAAGTTATGACCAACCTGGATAGTATATTCAAAAGCAGAGACATTACTTTGCCGACTAATATCCGACTAGTCAAGGCTGTGGTTTTTCCAGTGGTCATGTATGCATGTGAGAGTTGGACTGTGAAGAAGGCTGAGCACCAAAGATTGATGCTTTTGAACTGTGGTGTTGGAGGAGACTCTTGAGAGTCCCTTGGACAGCAAGGAGATCCAACCAGTCCATTCTGAAGGAGATCAACCTGGGATTTCTTTGGAAGGAATGATGCTAAAGCTGAAGCTCCAGTACTTTGGCCACCTCATGTGAAGTGTTGACTTACTGGAAAAGACTCTGATACTGGGAGGGATTGGAGGCAGAAGGAGAAGGGGACGACCGAGGATGAGATGTCTGGATGGCATCACGGATTCAATGGACGTGAGTCTGAGTGAACTCCGGGAGATGGTGATAGACAAGGAGGCCTGGCGTGCTGCGATTCATGGGGTCGCAAAGAGTTGGACACGACTGTGACTGAAGTGAATTGATATATTGTTATACAAGGAAGCTTTAGGCAAAAAAATAAAGTTAAGAAAACAACAAAAGCCAGATGTATAACAACTGTTACCAAAGGAATAACAAGGAGTAACTATCGTCACAAGGCCAGAAGACAATCCATATCTTGAGTAAGAGGGTTATGACTAAAGAGTTTTACTGTAGGGTAAAAGTTACTGAAGGAAATCCATGTATGCATTCCATGCTATGACCTCAGTCCTGGGAACAGTGGGCCCCTCCACTTGCTCCTGTATACCAGAATTGATAAGGAACAGAGGGTTCATGAGAAACAGAAAACAACATAAAGGAGTCCTAAAGTTAAACATTCCCTAACACCTACCATTTCTTTTTCCCTCTTTGCTTAGCAATGGTATCTTACACCTATAACTGCTACTTCAACTCTTTACTTCCCTCTCTCTAGAAACATGCTCAGAAAGAAACACAAAATAATGCTTTTCCTTGATCCTGTTATGTCCTGCACTATCCAATGCTCTTCTTCCAGATTTCTCTATATGCAAGGCTACATTCTTGCTACTCAGAGAGCTTGTCAGAAACACAGAATCTCAGACCTCCTGCTCAGCATGTGCACTTCAAACGTGGTCCCCAAGCAACTAATTAAAATTTGAGAAACTCTGGTCTACATGGAGTGTGCTTCTACATGACTTCAACTTAATTCATTCCAGGTAAATGATCCGCATACTTCTGTGGAAGGCTCTCAGAGATACTCTGCTAGAATGGATGATAACAATGACTTGCATGAAGGTTTCCTAATCGCTTTTGAAGAAATACCCTACTTTTAACCTGGTTAAGACAGGTTTTGCCAAGATCCCAGAGTTGGTATATGTCAGAACCAGGATACTGAATTCAAACACGGTGCTGCATCACCAAGCAGTGGCTGCCACATCTAAGAGATCAGGCCCTTCTTATGTCCTTCCATAGCTGCCACCTTCAAACAGGGCACTGTTATGTTATGTTACTTCAAGTATGGCTGCCATAAAGGTACTCTGCATGTGCTACTTAAGCTATCCAAAATGGTTTGCACTTATTAAAACATCTCTAAATCTAACTGCTATTATTATAGCCCCCCATATTTATTACTATTTCCCATGCTTTTGCTTCTCTTGAAATGTTCCTTGCAAATCAACTTGACAATCCAAATGTAGTAATACTTTCAAGCTTCAAGCACTATCTTGTCAATGTCGATCTGGTAAAAAAAAAAACAACACAGTAGAGATAAAAATCAAAACTGCAATGAGATTTCACCTCACACCAGGAAGAATGGCCATCATCTGAAAGTCTGTTATCCCTGCTGCTGCTTAGTTGCCTCAGTCGTGTCCGACTTGGTGCCACCCTAGGAATGAAGCCTTCCAGGCTTCCCTGTCCATTGGATTCTCCAGGCAAGAATATTGGAGAGGGTTGTCATGCCCTCCTTCCTGACTCAGGGATCAAACCCAGGTCTTCCACTGAAAGCAGATTCTTTACCGCTCAGCCACAATTCTTTACCACCTCACACCAGTCAGAATAGCCATCATCAAAAAGTCTACAAACAATGAATGCCAGAGAGGTTGTGGGCCGAAAGGGAACCCTCTTGCGCTGCTGGTGACAAGGTTAATTGATACAACCACTATGGAAGATGGTATGCAGGTTCCTTAAGAAACTAGGAATAAAACCACCATCTGTCCCAGCAATCCCACTCCTAGGAGAATACCCTGAGGAAACCAAAATGGAAAAAGACACATGCACCCCGATGTTCATTGCAGCGCTGTTTATGATAGCTAGAACATGGAAGTAATTTAGATGGCCATCGACACATGAATGGATGAAGATGTGGCGGTACATATATAAAAACGAACATTACTCAGCTATAAAAAGGAATGCATTTGAGTCAGTTCTATTGAAGTGGATGAACTAGAGCCTATTATACATAGTGAAGTAAATCAGAAAGAGAAATATAAATATCTGATACTAACACATATGTATGGAGTCTAGAAAGGTGGTCTGATGAGTTTATTTGCAGGGCAGCAATGGAGAAACTGACAGAGAAAACAGACTTAGGGACATGGGTGAAGAGTAAGAGGGGAGAGGATGAGATGGATGGAAAGAGTAACATGGAAACTTACAATTCCATATGTAAAATAGATAGCCAATGGTAATTTGCCCTATCACTCAGGGAACTCAAAGAGGGGCTCTTCAACAATTGAGAAGGGTAGGATGGAGAGGGAGGTTGGAGAGGGGTTTGGGAGGGAGGGGACATGGGTGTCCTTAAGACTGATTCTTGTTGATGTCTGACAGAAAACAACAAAGTTCTGGGAAACAATTATCCTTCATTTAAGAATAAATATTTTACAACCCTATTTGAACAGTCACATGGTTTATTGCTTCTTTCCCTGTAAACAGCACACTAATGACTCTAAGTTCTTATCTATGTCTTCTGGAATGGCAGGTAAAGATTAAAGGAATGACCTAGATATAAAAAAGGAGTAAAACTATTATTATCCAAGTTGAAGGTTTAAACGTTTTCAAATACATTTATGATGATCAATAAGGACTCAATATTCACATCAGGAAAGAAAAAAAAAAAACAACTAAAAAATCAAGTAACCATAATGACTAACTTTTCTATATGAAAGAATTTACACGTTAGTTTCACATGTATAACAAAGAATTGACATGGTAATTTAACATCTATAAACACTGAAATTAATAAAGTTTCTTAAAAATAATATGGAGGGGGCACGGTCCTAAGATGGCAGAATAGGACGGGCAGACCACTTTCTCCCTCACAAGTTCATTGAAAGAAAATCTGAACACTGAGCAAATTCCACAAAACAACTTCTGAATGCTGGCAGAGGACATCAGGCACCCAGAAAGGCAGCCCATTGTCTTTGAAAGGAGGTAGGACAAAATATAAAAGATAAAAAGGGAGACAAAAGAGGTAGGGACAGAGATTAATCCCAGGGAGGGAGTCTTAAAAGGGGAGAAGTTTCCAAACACCAGGAAACACTCTCACCAGCGGGTCTGTGGGGAGTTTTGGAATCTCAGAGGGCAAAATAACCAGGAGGAAAAATAAATACATAAATAAATAAAACCCACAGATCATGTGCCTAATCAGCATTCCCTGTGCTTCCAGAGAGAGAGAGAACTATCCTGAGAAAAGCCCTAACCTAAGGCACTGCCAGGCCCACTCAAAAAACAAAGGACTGAGCGAAAACCAGAGGAGAGCTAGATGGCTATGGATTGGCCCATCCCCCACTGGAGACAAGGAGGCAGGAGGCGGGCAGCCAGAGCTGGAAAGACGCAAACTCAGCCCCAGAGAGGCACCCTCTACCAAGCAACAAGCAGGCACCCAGTCGCTAACCAAAACCCCTTGGGATTCTGGATGGTTGACTTCTGCTGGGAGGGTTGCAGCAGAGATCAGCTCCCCAGAAGACATACGGCACACTGGAGGTGGGTGCACCCACTGCCACCCAGGAAACCGAGTGGCTAGGACCTGGGAGGTGATAAGACACACTCCCCACCTGGGGAGAGAGCGCTTGCCAAGCACCTGGTCACCTGAGCTGCTCAGACCTGGGAAGGGCATAGAACGCAGGCCCAACTGAGTCTGCCCCTTTATGGACTACCCGAGAACCTGAACCTGAGCGGCTTAGACCTCGGTAGTGCATGCAACCCAGGGCCCGCCTCAGAGAGTTCCCGGGCAGAGCAACCTAGAGCCTGTGAAGTGTAGACTGGGAAAGCACATGCGCCATCAGCAGGGGCAAACCCAATTTGGCTGAGACACTCCAAGCACTTCTCACACATGCCAGTGATATTTGTTTGCAGTGTTCCTCTGTCCCCATAACATTACTGAACAAGTGAGCCTAAATAAGTGACCACCTTCGCCCCCTTGTGTCAGGACAGAAATTAGACACTGAAGAGAACAGTAAACGGAAGAAGCTAAAATAAACAGAGGGAACTGCTTTGGAAGTGACAGGTGCAACAGATTAAAAGCCTGTAGATAGCAGCGACTACATTGGAAGGGGCCTATAGATCTCGAGAAGTATAAGCTGGATCAAGGAACTATCTGAAACTGAACTGACCCCACACTGCCCACAACAACTTCAGAGAAATTCCTAGATATATTTTTACTATTATCATTACTTAAATTAAAAAAAAAAAAGTTCTCTATTACTCTGTCATGGTCTTTATAGACCGGGACCTGAGGACTGGAGTCGACGAGAAGAGGGATGCAGGGGACCCAAGTCTCAAGTAAAACAAGGGTGCTTTTCTTGCAGAAAAGAATGTTTATATATCTTCATACAAGGCAGCTTTAGGCAGTAAAAAAAAAAAAAAAAAAAACTTGAGGGAAAACAAATCCAAGCAAATAACAATCTTCAAAGGGCCAGAAAGCATTACATGTCCTGAGTGAGAAGGGCATAACTGAGCAGATCACGTCTGAGTGAGGTCACTGGAGGGAGTCACTGAAGGGACCAAGCAAGTGCCCTTTCTCAGGATCTCAGTCCCAGGAACTGCGTGCAGCTCTGTTCGTTCCTACAGCAACTGATGAGGAATAGAGAATCCTTGAGAAATGGCACACGAAAGAAAAGAATAATATATTGGATTCCTTAAAGCTGAACGTCCCCTGACATTACTCCTTTAATTTTCAAAAAATACCCTATATTTAAATCAAACTTCATATCTATATTTCATAATTTTTATGACTTTGTTTTGTTTTTCTAATATTGTATTTTTCAGAGTCTAATCTCTACTCTAGATTATTAATCTTTGCTTTTTGGTATTTTTTTTAATCAATTTTGTACCTTTAAGAAACTGATCTTCAGTACCCATTTTTACTTGGGAGTGTGATTATTGGCTTGATTGCTCTCTCCCCTTTTTGACTCTGCTTTGTCTCCACCAGGTCGCCTCTATCTTCTCCCTCCCCCTTCTTTTCTCTACCCAACTCTATGAATCTCTTTGTGTGTTCCAGACTGTAGAGAATACTTAGGGACCTGATTAGTGCCCAGATCTGTCTTCCTCCTTTTCATTCACGCTTTTTTCCTCCTGGTCCCCTCTGTCTCCTTCCTCCCTCTACTCGTCTCTTTGTAACTCCATGAACCTCTCCAAGGGGTCCACACTGTGGAGAGCACATAGGGAATTGATTACTGGCTAGCTGGCTCTCTCCCCTTTTGATTCCCCCTCTCCCACTCTTGGTCACCTCTGTCTCCCTTCTCCCTCTTCTCTTCTCCATGTAACTCTATGAACCTCTCAAGGTGTTCCTTACTGTAGAGGAGCTTTTCATCATTAACCTACACGTTTTATCACTGGTGTTGGATAGATGGAGAAGTCTTGAAGCTACTGTAAGAATCAGACTGAAAACCAGAGGCAAGAGGCTTAAGTCCAAAACCTGAGAACACCAGAGAACTCCTGACTCCTGGGAACATTATTTGATAAGGGCTCACTCAAGAGCCTCCATTCCTACACTGAAAGCAAGCACGACTCAAGAGCCAACAAGTTTCAAAGCAAGACAAGTCATGCAAATTCTCCAGCAATGCAGGAACATAGCCCTGAGCATCAATATACAGGTTGCCCAAAGTCATACCAAACCCACAGACATATCAAAACACTACTGGACACTTCATTACACTCCAGACAGAAGAAATCCAGCTCCACCCACCAGAACACTGACACAAGCTTTCCTAACCAGGAAAACTTGACAAGCCAATCGTCCAACCCCACCCACAGCAAGGAACCTCCACAATGAAGAGGAACCACAAACTGCCAGAATACTGAAAGGCCACCCCAAACACAGCAATCTAAACAAGTTGAAAAAGCAAAGAAATACTCAGCAGGTAAAGGAACATGATAAATGCCCACCAAACCAAACCAAAGAGGAGGAGATANGTTCAAGCTGATTTTGGAAAAGGCAGAGGAACCAGAGATCAAATTGCCTACATCTGCTGGATCATGGAAAATGCAAGAGAGTTCCAGAAAAATATCTATTTCTGTTTTATTGACTATGTCAAAGCCTTTGACTGTGTGGATCAAAATAAACTGTGGAAAATTCTGAAAGAGATGGAGATACCAGACCACCTGACCTGCCTCTTGAGAAATCTGTATGCAGGTCAGGAAGCAACAGTTAGAACTGGACATGGAACAACAGACTGGTTCCAAATAGGAAAAGGAGTATGTCAAGGCTATATATTGTCACCCTGCTTATTTAATTTATATGCAGTGTCCATCATGAGAAACCCTGGACTGGAAGAAACACAAGCTGGAATCAAGATTGCCGGGAGAAATATCAATAACCTCAGATATGCAGATGACACCACCCTTATGGCAGAAAGTGAAGAGGAGCTAAAAAGCCTCTTGATGAAAGTGAAAGAGGAGAGCAAAAAAGTTGGCTTAAAGCTCAACATTCAGAAAACCAAGATCATGGCATCTGGTCCCATCACTTCATGGGAAATAGATGGGGAAACAGTAGAAATACTGTCCAAATTTATTTTGAGGGGGCTCCAAAATCACTGCAGATGGTGATTGTAGCCATGATGAAATTAAAAGATGCTTACTCCTTGGAAGGAAAGTTATGACCAACCTGGATAGTATATTCAAAAGCAGAGACATTACTTTGCCGACTAATATCCGACTAGTCAAGGCTGTGGTTTTTCCAGTGGTCATGTATGCATGTGAGAGTTGGACTGTGAAGAAGGCTGAGCACCAAAGATTGATGCTTTTGAACTGTGGTGTTGGAGGAGACTCTTGAGAGTCCCTTGGACAGCAAGGAGATCCAACCAGTCCATTCTGAAGGAGATCAACCTGGGATTTCTTTGGAAGGAATGATGCTAAAGCTGAAGCTCCAGTACTTTGGCCACCTCATGTGAAGTGTTGACTTACTGGAAAAGACTCTGATACTGGGAGGGATTGGAGGCAGAAGGAGAAGGGGACGACCGAGGATGAGATGTCTGGATGGCATCACGGATTCAATGGACGTGAGTCTGAGTGAACTCCGGGAGATGGTGATAGACAAGGAGGCCTGGCGTGCTGCGATTCATGGGGTCGCAAAGAGTTGGACACGACTGTGACTGAAGTGAATTGATATATTGTTATACAAGGAAGCTTTAGGCAAAAAAATAAAGTTAAGAAAACAACAAAAGCCAGATGTATAACAACTGTTACCAAAGGAATAACAAGGAGTAACTATCGTCACAAGGCCAGAAGACAATCCATATCTTGAGTAAGAGGGTTATGACTAAAGAGTTTTACTGTAGGGTAAAAGTTACTGAAGGAAATCCATGTATGCATTCCATGCTATGACCTCAGTCCTGGGAACAGTGGGCCCCTCCACTTGCTCCTGTATACCAGAATTGATAAGGAACAGAGGGTTCATGAGAAACAGAAAACAACATAAAGGAGTCCTAAAGTTAAACATTCCCTAACACCTACCATTTCTTTTTCCCTCTTTGCTTAGCAATGGTATCTTACACCTATAACTGCTACTTCAACTCTTTACTTCCCTCTCTCTAGAAACATGCTCAGAAAGAAACACAAAATAATGCTTTTCCTTGATCCTGTTATGTCCTGCACTATCCAATGCTCTTCTTCCAGATTTCTCTATATGCAAGGCTACATTCTTGCTACTCAGAGAGCTTGTCAGAAACACAGAATCTCAGACCTCCTGCTCAGCATGTGCACTTCAAACGTGGTCCCCAAGCAACTAATTAAAATTTGAGAAACTCTGGTCTACATGGAGTGTGCTTCTACATGACTTCAACTTAATTCATTCCAGGTAAATGATCCGCATACTTCTGTGGAAGGCTCTCAGAGATACTCTGCTAGAATGGATGATAACAATGACTTGCATGAAGGTTTCCTAATCGCTTTTGAAGAAATACCCTACTTTTAACCTGGTTAAGACAGGTTTTGCCAAGATCCCAGAGTTGGTATATGTCAGAACCAGGATACTGAATTCAAACACGGTGCTGCATCACCAAGCAGTGGCTGCCACATCTAAGAGATCAGGCCCTTCTTATGTCCTTCCATAGCTGCCACCTTCAAACAGGGCACTGTTATGTTATGTTACTTCAAGTATGGCTGCCATAAAGGTACTCTGCATGTGCTACTTAAGCTATCCAAAATGGTTTGCACTTATTAAAACATCTCTAAATCTAACTGCTATTATTATAGCCCCCCATATTTATTACTATTTCCCATGCTTTTGCTTCTCTTGAAATGTTCCTTGCAAATCAACTTGACAATCCAAATGTAGTAATACTTTCAAGCTTCAAGCACTATCTTGTCAATGTCGATCTGGTAAAAAAAAAAACAACACAGTAGAGATAAAAATCAAAACTGCAATGAGATTTCACCTCACACCAGGAAGAATGGCCATCATCTGAAAGTCTGTTATCCCTGCTGCTGCTTAGTTGCCTCAGTCGTGTCCGACTTGGTGCCACCCTAGGAATGAAGCCTTCCAGGCTTCCCTGTCCATTGGATTCTCCAGGCAAGAATATTGGAGAGGGTTGTCATGCCCTCCTTCCTGACTCAGGGATCAAACCCAGGTCTTCCACTGAAAGCAGATTCTTTACCGCTCAGCCACAATTCTTTACCACCTCACACCAGTCAGAATAGCCATCATCAAAAAGTCTACAAACAATGAATGCCAGAGAGGTTGTGGGCCGAAAGGGAACCCTCTTGCGCTGCTGGTGACAAGGTTAATTGATACAACCACTATGGAAGATGGTATGCAGGTTCCTTAAGAAACTAGGAATAAAACCACCATCTGTCCCAGCAATCCCACTCCTAGGAGAATACCCTGAGGAAACCAAAATGGAAAAAGACACATGCACCCCGATGTTCATTGCAGCGCTGTTTATGATAGCTAGAACATGGAAGTAATTTAGATGGCCATCGACACATGAATGGATGAAGATGTGGCGGTACATATATAAAAACGAACATTACTCAGCTATAAAAAGGAATGCATTTGAGTCAGTTCTATTGAAGTGGATGAACTAGAGCCTATTATACATAGTGAAGTAAATCAGAAAGAGAAATATAAATATCTGATACTAACACATATGTATGGAGTCTAGAAAGGTGGTCTGATGAGTTTATTTGCAGGGCAGCAATGGAGAAACTGACAGAGAAAACAGACTTAGGGACATGGGTGAAGAGTAAGAGGGGAGAGGATGAGATGGATGGAAAGAGTAACATGGAAACTTACAATTCCATATGTAAAATAGATAGCCAATGGTAATTTGCCCTATCACTCAGGGAACTCAAAGAGGGGCTCTTCAACAATTGAGAAGGGTAGGATGGAGAGGGAGGTTGGAGAGGGGTTTGGGAGGGAGGGGACATGGGTGTCCTTAAGACTGATTCTTGTTGATGTCTGACAGAAAACAACAAAGTTCTGGGAAACAATTATCCTTCATTTAAGAATAAATATTTTACAACCCTATTTGAACAGTCACATGGTTTATTGCTTCTTTCCCTGTAAACAGCACACTAATGACTCTAAGTTCTTATCTATGTCTTCTGGAATGGCAGGTAAAGATTAAAGGAATGACCTANAAGGATAATTGTTTTACAACCCTATTTGAACAGTCACATGGTTTATTGCTTCTTTCCCTGTAAACAGCACACTAATGACTCTAAGTTCTTATCTATGTCTTCTGGAATGGCAGGTAAAGATTAAAGGAATGACCTAGATATAAAAAAGGAGTAAAACTATTATTATCCAAGTTGAAGGTTTAAACGTTTTCAAATACATTTATGATGATCAATAAGGACTCAATATTCACATCAGGAAAGAAAAAAAAAAACAACTAAAAAATCAAGTAACCATAATGACTAACTTTTCTATATGAAAGAATTTACACGTTAGTTTCACATGTATAACAAAGAATTGACATGGTAATTTAACATCTATAAACACTGAAATTAATAAAGTTTCTTAAAAATAATATGGAGGGGGCACGGTCCTAAGATGGCAGAATAGGACGGGCAGACCACTTTCTCCCTCACAAGTTCATTGAAAGAAAATCTGAACACTGAGCAAATTCCACAAAACAACTTCTGAATGCTGGCAGAGGACATCAGGCACCCAGAAAGGCAGCCCATTGTCTTTGAAAGGAGGTAGGACAAAATATAAAAGATAAAAAGGGAGACAAAAGAGGTAGGGACAGAGATTAATCCCAGGGAGGGAGTCTTAAAAGGGGAGAAGTTTCCAAACACCAGGAAACACTCTCACCAGCGGGTCTGTGGGGAGTTTTGGAATCTCAGAGGGCAAAATAACCAGGAGGAAAAATAAATACATAAATAAATAAAACCCACAGATCATGTGCCTAATCAGCATTCCCTGTGCTTCCAGAGAGAGAGAGAACTATCCTGAGAAAAGCCCTAACCTAAGGCACTGCCAGGCCCACTCAAAAAACAAAGGACTGAGCGAAAACCAGAGGAGAGCTAGATGGCTATGGATTGGCCCATCCCCCACTGGAGACAAGGAGGCAGGAGGCGGGCAGCCAGAGCTGGAAAGACGCAAACTCAGCCCCAGAGAGGCACCCTCTACCAAGCAACAAGCAGGCACCCAGTCGCTAACCAAAACCCCTTGGGATTCTGGATGGTTGACTTCTGCTGGGAGGGTTGCAGCAGAGATCAGCTCCCCAGAAGACATACGGCACACTGGAGGTGGGTGCACCCACTGCCACCCAGGAAACCGAGTGGCTAGGACCTGGGAGGTGATAAGACACACTCCCCACCTGGGGAGAGAGCGCTTGCCAAGCACCTGGTCACCTGAGCTGCTCAGACCTGGGAAGGGCATAGAACGCAGGCCCAACTGAGTCTGCCCCTTTATGGACTACCCGAGAACCTGAACCTGAGCGGCTTAGACCTCGGTAGTGCATGCAACCCAGGGCCCGCCTCAGAGAGTTCCCGGGCAGAGCAACCTAGAGCCTGTGAAGTGTAGACTGGGAAAGCACATGCGCCATCAGCAGGGGCAAACCCAATTTGGCTGAGACACTCCAAGCACTTCTCACACATGCCAGTGATATTTGTTTGCAGTGTTCCTCTGTCCCCATAACATTACTGAACAAGTGAGCCTAAATAAGTGACCACCTTCGCCCCCTTGTGTCAGGACAGAAATTAGACACTGAAGAGAACAGTAAACGGAAGAAGCTAAAATAAACAGAGGGAACTGCTTTGGAAGTGACAGGTGCAACAGATTAAAAGCCTGTAGATAGCAGCGACTACATTGGAAGGGGCCTATAGATCTCGAGAAGTATAAGCTGGATCAAGGAACTATCTGAAACTGAACTGACCCCACACTGCCCACAACAACTTCAGAGAAATTCCTAGATATATTTTTACTATTATCATTACTTAAATTAAAAAAAAAAAAAGTTCTCTATTACTCTGTCATGGTCTTTATAGACCGGGACCTGAGGACTGGAGTCGACGAGAAGAGGGATGCAGGGGACCCAAGTCTCAAGTAAAACAAGGGTGCTTTTCTTGCAGAAAAGAATGTTTATATATCTTCATACAAGGCAGCTTTAGGCAGTAAAAAAAAAAAAAAAAAAAACTTGAGGGAAAACAAATCCAAGCAAATAACAATCTTCAAAGGGCCAGAAAGCATTACATGTCCTGAGTGAGAAGGGCATAACTGAGCAGATCACGTCTGAGTGAGGTCACTGGAGGGAGTCACTGAAGGGACCAAGCAAGTGCCCTTTCTCAGGATCTCAGTCCCAGGAACTGCGTGCAGCTCTGTTCGTTCCTACAGCAACTGATGAGGAATAGAGAATCCTTGAGAAATGGCACACGAAAGAAAAGAATAATATATTGGATTCCTTAAAGCTGAACGTCCCCTGACATTACTCCTTTAATTTTCAAAAAATACCCTATATTTAAATCAAACTTCATATCTATATTTCATAATTTTTATGACTTTGTTTTGTTTTTCTAATATTGTATTTTTCAGAGTCTAATCTCTACTCTAGATTATTAATCTTTGCTTTTTGGTATTTTTTTTAATCAATTTTGTACCTTTAAGAAACTGATCTTCAGTACCCATTTTTACTTGGGAGTGTGATTATTGGCTTGATTGCTCTCTCCCCTTTTTGACTCTGCTTTGTCTCCACCAGGTCGCCTCTATCTTCTCCCTCCCCCTTCTTTTCTCTACCCAACTCTATGAATCTCTTTGTGTGTTCCAGACTGTAGAGAATACTTAGGGACCTGATTAGTGCCCAGATCTGTCTTCCTCCTTTTCATTCACGCTTTTTTCCTCCTGGTCCCCTCTGTCTCCTTCCTCCCTCTACTCGTCTCTTTGTAACTCCATGAACCTCTCCAAGGGGTCCACACTGTGGAGAGCACATAGGGAATTGATTACTGGCTAGCTGGCTCTCTCCCCTTTTGATTCCCCCTCTCCCACTCTTGGTCACCTCTGTCTCCCTTCTCCCTCTTCTCTTCTCCATGTAACTCTATGAACCTCTCAAGGTGTTCCTTACTGTAGAGGAGCTTTTCATCATTAACCTACACGTTTTATCACTGGTGTTGGATAGATGGAGAAGTCTTGAAGCTACTGTAAGAATCAGACTGAAAACCAGAGGCAAGAGGCTTAAGTCCAAAACCTGAGAACACCAGAGAACTCCTGACTCCTGGGAACATTATTTGATAAGGGCTCACTCAAGAGCCTCCATTCCTACACTGAAAGCAAGCACGACTCAAGAGCCAACAAGTTTCAAAGCAAGACAAGTCATGCAAATTCTCCAGCAATGCAGGAACATAGCCCTGAGCATCAATATACAGGTTGCCCAAAGTCATACCAAACCCACAGACATATCAAAACACTACTGGACACTTCATTACACTCCAGACAGAAGAAATCCAGCTCCACCCACCAGAACACTGACACAAGCTTTCCTAACCAGGAAAACTTGACAAGCCAATCGTCCAACCCCACCCACAGCAAGGAACCTCCACAATGAAGAGGAACCACAAACTGCCAGAATACTGAAAGGCCACCCCAAACACAGCAATCTAAACAAGTTGAAAAAGCAAAGAAATACTCAGCAGGTAAAGGAACATGATAAATGCCCACCAAACCAAACCAAAGAGGAGGAGATAGGGAGTCTACCTGGAAAAGAATTCAGAATAATGATAGTAAAAATGATCCAAAATCTTGAAAACAAAATGGAGTTACAGATAAATAGCCTGGAGACACGGATTGAGAAAATGTAAGACATGTTTAACCAGGACCTAGAAGAAATAAAAAAGAGTCAGTCAATAATGAATAGTGCAATAAATGAGATCAAAAACATTCTGGAGGGAAGCAACAGTCGAATAGCAGAGGCAGAAGATAGGGTAAGTGAGGTAGAAGGTAGAATGGTAGAAATAAATGAAGCAGAGAGGAAAAAAGAAAAAAAAATAAAAGAAATGAGGACAATCTCAGAGACCTCTGGGACAATGCTAAATGCACCAACATTCGAATCAGAGGAGTCCCAGAAGAAGAAGACAGAAAGAAAGGCCATGAAAAAATACTTGAGGTGATAATAGTTGAAAACTTCCCTAAAATGGGGAAGGAAATAGTCATCCAAGTCCAAGAAACCCAGAGAGTCCCAAATAGGATAAACCTAAGGCGAAACACTCCAAGACACATATTAATCAAATTAACAAAGATCAGACACAAAGAACAAATATTAAAAGCAGCAAGGGAAAAGCAACAAACACACAAGAGGATTCCCTTAAGAATAACAGCTGATTCTTCACTAGAAACTCTTTAGGACAGAAGGGAATGGCAGGACACACTTAAAGTGATGAAAGAGAAAAACCTACAACCCAGATTACTGTATCCAGCAAGGAGCTCATTCAAATATGAAGGAGAAATCAAAAGCTTTACAGACAAGCAAAAGCTGAGAGAATTCAGCGCCACCAAACCAGCTCTTCAACAAATGCTAAAGGATCTTCTCTAGACAGGAAACACAGAAAGGGTCTATAAACTTAAACCCACAACAACAAAGTAAATGTCAACGGGTTCATACTTATCAATAGTTAACTTAAATATAAGTGGGTTGAATGCCCCAACCAAAAGATTAAGACTGGCTGAATGGATACAAAAACTAGAGCCCTATATATGTTGTCTATAAAAGACACACTTCAAAACAAGGGGCACATACAGACTGAAAGTGAAGGGCTGGAAAAAGTTATTTCATGCAAATAGAGACCAAAAGAAAGTAGGAGTAGCAATACTCATATAAGATAAAATAGACTTTAAAATAAAGGCCATGAAAAGAGACAAAGGAAACTACATAATGACCAATGGATTAATCCAAGAAGAAGATATAACAATTATAAATATATATGCACCAACATAGGAGCACCACAATATGTGAGGCAAATGCTAACAATTATGAAAGCAGAAATTAACAATAACACAATAATAGTGGGAGACTTTAACACCCCACTCTCACCTATGGATACATCAACTAAACAGAAAATTAACAAGGAAACACAAACTTTAAAGGATACAATGGACCAGTTAGACTTAAATGATATCTATTTCATTTGACCCCAAAACAGTGAACTCCATCTTTTACACAAGTGCACATAGAACCTTCCCCAGGATAGATCACATCCTGGGTCATAAATCAAGCCTTGGTAAATTAAAAAAAAAATTGAAATCATTCCAAACATCATTTCTGACCACAATGCAGTAAGATTAGATGTCAATTACAGGAGAAAAACTACTAAAAATTCCAACATACATAGGCTGAACAACACACTTCTGAATAACCAACAAATCACAGAAGAAATCAAAAAAGAAATCAAAATATGCATAGAAATGAAGGAAAATGAAAACAAAACAACCCCAAATCTATCGGACACTGTAAAAGCAGTCCTAAGGGGAAGGCTTAGAGAAATACAGGCTTACCTCAAGAAACAAGAAAAAAGTCAAATAACCTAACTCTACACCTAAAGCAACTAGGAAAGGAAGAAATGAAGAACCCCAGGGTTAGTAGAAGGAAAGAAATCTTAAAAATTAGGACAGAAAGAAATGCAAACGAAACAAAAGAGACCATAATAAACAAAGATAAAAGCTATTTATTTGAGAAGATAAAGTTGACAAACCATTAGCCAGACTCATCAAGAAACAAAAGGAGAAAAATAAAATCAGCGAAATTAGAAATGAAAATGGAGAAAACACAACAGAGAACACAGAAGTACAAAGGATCGTAAGAGACTACTATCAACAACTATATGCCAATAAAATGGACAAATTCTTAGAAAAGTATAACTTTCCAAAACTGAAACAGGGAGAAATAGAAAATCTTAACAGACACATCACAAGCACAGAAATTGAAACTGTAATCAGAAATCTTCCAGCAAACAAAAGCCCAGTACCAGACGGCTTCACAGCTGAATTCTACCAAAAATTTAGAGTAGAGCTAACACCTATCCGTCTAGTCAAGGCTATGGTTTTTCCTGTGGTCATGTATGCATGTGAGAGTTGGACTGTGAAGAAGGCTGAGCACCAAAGAATTGATGCTTTTGAACTGTGGTGTTGGAGGAGACTCTTGAGAGTCCCTTGGACTGCAAGGAGATCCAACCAGTCCATTCGAAGGAGATCAACCCTGGGATTTCTTTGGAAGGAATGATGCTAAAGCTGAAACTCCAGTACTTTGGCCACCTGATGCGAAGAGTTGACTCATTGGAAGGGACTCTGATGCTGGGAGGGACTGGGGGCAGGAGAGGGGGACGACCGAGGATGAGATGGCTGGATGGCATCATGGATTCGATGGACCTGAGTCTGAGTGAACTCTGAGAGATGGTGATGAACAGGGAGGCCTGGCGTGCTGTGATTCATGGGGTTGCAGAGAGCCGGACACAACTGAGCGACTGAACTGAACTGAACTGAACACTTATCCTACTGAAACTCTTTCAGAAAACTGCACAGGAAAGTAAACTTCCAAACTCGTTCTATGAGACCACCATCACCCTAATACCAAAACCAGACAAAGACTCCACAAAAAAAGAAAACTACAGGCCAATATCACTGATGAACATAGATGCAAAGATCCTTAACAAAATTCTAGCAAACTGAATCCAACAACATATTCAAAAGATCATACATCATGACCAACTGGGCTTTATCCCAGGGGTACAAGGATTTTTCAATATCCACAAATCAATGTAATATATCACATTAACAAATTGAAAGATAAAAACCATATGATTATCTCAATAGATGCAGAGAAAGCCTTTGATAAAATTCAACATCCATTTATGATAAAAGCTTTCCAGAAAGCAGGAACAGAAGGAACGTACCGCAACATAGTAAAAGTTATATATGACAAACTCACAGCAAACACTATCCTCAGTGGTGAAAAATTGAAAGCATTTCCCCTAAAGTCAGGAACAAGACAAGGGTGCCCACTTTCACCACTACTATTCAATATAGTTCTGGAAGTTTTGGCCACAGCAATCAGAGCAGAAAAAGAAATAAAAGGAATCCAGATTGGAAAAGAAGAAGTAAAACTTTCACTGCTTGCAGATGACATGATCTTCTACATAGAAAACACTAAAGACTCCACCAGAAAATTACTAATCAATGAATAGAGTAAAGTTGCAGGACATAAAATTAACACACAGAAATCTCTTGCATTCCTATACATGAACAATGAGAAAACAGAAAGAGAAATGAAGGAAACAATTCCATTCACCATTGCAACAAAAAGAATAAAATACTTAGACTATACCTACCTAAAAAAACAAAAAACCTATGCATAGAAAACTATAAAACACTGTTGAAAGAAATCAAAGAGGACACAAATAGATAGAGAAATATACCTTGTTCATGGATTGGAAGAATCAATATAGTGAAACTGAGTATACTACCCAAAGCAATCTATAGATTCAATGCAATTGCTATCAAGCTACCGACGGTATTTTTCACAGAACTAGAACAAATACTATCACAATTTGTATGGAAAAACAAAAAAACTTCTAATAGCCAAAGCAATCTTGTGAAAGAACAATGGAACTGAAGGAATCAACCTGCCTGACTTCAGGCTGTACTACAAAGCTACAGTCATCAAGACAGTATGGTACTGGCACAAAGACAGAAATATAGATCAATGGAACAAAATAGAAAGCCTAGAGATAAATTCATGCACCTATGGACACCTTATCAATGACAAAGGAGCCAAGAATATACAATCGACAAAAGACAGCCTCTTTAACAAGTGGTGCTGGGAAAACTGGTCAACAACTTGTAAAAGAATNTGGAACAAAATAGAAAGCCCAGAGATAAATCCACACACCTATGGACACCTTATCTTTGACAAAGGAGGCAAGAATATACAATGGAGTAAAGACAATCTCTTTAACAAGTGGTGCTGGGAAAACTGGTCAACAACTTGTAAAAGAATGAAACTAGAACACTTTCTAACACCATACACAAAAATAAACTCAAAATGGATTAAAGATCTAAACATAAGTCTAGAAACTATAAAACTCCTAGAGGAAAACATAGGTAAAACACTCTCCGACATAAATCACAGTAGGGTCCTCTATGACCCACCTCCCAGAGTAATGGAAATAAAAGCAAAAAGAAACAAATGTGACCTAATTAAACTTAAAGGCTTTTGCACAACAAAGGAAGATATAAGTATGGTGAAGAAAGAGCCTTCAGAATGGGAGAAAACAATAGCAAATGAAGCAACTGACAAAGAATTAATCTCAAAAATATACAAGCAGCTCCTGCACCTCATTCCAGAAAAATAAATGACCCAATCAAAAAATGGGCCAAAGAACTAAACAGACATTTCTCCAAAGACGACATACAGATGGCTAACAAACACATGAAAAAATGCTCAACATCACTCATAATCAGAAAAATGCAAATCAAAACCACCATGAGGTAACATCTCACGCTGGTCAGAATGGCTGCTATCCAAAAGTCTACAAATATTAAATGCTGGAGAGAGTGTGGAGAAAAGGGAACCCTCTTACATTGTTGGTGGGAATGCAAACTAGTACAGCCACTATGGAGAACAGCGTGGAGATTCCTTAAAGAACTGGAAATAGAACTGCCATACGACCCAGCAATCCCACTGATGGGCATACACACCAAGGAAACCAGAAGTGAAAGAGACACGTGTACCCCAATGTTCATCTCAGCTCTGTTTATAATAGCCAGGACATAGAAGCAACCTAGATGTCCATCAGCAGACGAATGGATAAGAAAGCTGTGGTACATATATACAATGGAATATTACACAGCCATTAAAAAGAATACGTTTAAATCAGTTCTAATGAGGTGGATGAAACTAGAGCCTATTATAGAGTGAAGTCAGCCAGAAAGAAAAATACCAATACGGTATGCTGCTGCTGCTAAGTCGCTTCAGTCGTGTCCAACTCTGTGAGACCCCAGAGATGGCAGCCCACCAGGCTCCCCCATCCTTGGGATTCTCCAGACAAGAACAGTGGAGTGGGTTGCCATTTCCTTCTCCAATGCATGAAAGTGAAAAGTGAAAGTGAAGTCGCTCAGTCGTCTCCGATCTGAGATCCTATGGACTGCAGACTACCAGGCTCCTCCATCCATGGGATTTTCCAGGCAAGAGTACCAGAGTGGGGTGCCATCACATATATATGGAATTTAGAAAGATGGTAACGATAACCCTATATGCGAGACAGAGCAAAAGAGACACAGATGTAAAGAACAGTCTTTTGGACTCTATGGGAGAAGGCAAGGGTGGGATGACTTGAGAGAATAGCAATGGAACATGTATATTATCATATATGGGACAGATCACCAGTCCAGGTTCAATGCATGAGACAGGGTGCTCAGGGCTGGTGCACTGGGATGACCCAGAGGGATGGGATGGGGAGGGAGGTGGGAGGGGAGTTCAGGATGGGGGAACACATGTACATCATGGCTGATTCATGTCAGTGTATGGCAAAACTACTATAATATTGTAAAGTAATTATCCTCCATTTAAAAGAAAAAAAAATAAATAAAAATGATGTGGAATGTGCATGTTGCTAGAGATAACTTTAAAAGAAAAATATCTTCCACAGATAATTTTATAAACTCTGGTGGTAATTTTTCTTTCCTTATGATTTTATAATAACAAGTAGTCTATATAAGAAAAAAAGCATAAATTGTGATTTTATTCATTTAATGTATATAATTACCCATTATGTGCTGACGTTCAGAAAAAAGAAAGCAGAATCTCTCCAGAGGAAAACATATACTTCTACATTTCTCCTTTCGGACTGTTGCAGCTGAAAAATTTCTCCTTTAATGCAGAGATTAAGAATCTCATTTATATTTCCATACAAACTTTGAGATTATTTGTTCTACCTCTGTGAAAAATACTGTTGGTAGCTTGATAGGGATTACCCCAATGTTCATTGCAGCATTGTTTATAATTCCCAGGACATGGAAACAACCTAGATGTCCATCAGCAGATGAATGGATAAGAAAGCAGTGGTACATATACACAATGGAGTATTACTCAGCCCTTAAAAAGAATAAGTTTGACTCAGTTCTAATGAGATGGATGAAACTGGAGCCGATTATACAGAGTGAAGTAAGCCAGAAAGAAAAACACCAATACTGTATACTGACACATATATATGTAATTTAGAAACATAGTAATGAGGACCCTGTAAGAGAGACAACATAAAAGACACAGAGGTATAGAACGGACTTTTGGCCTCTGAGGAAGAGGGAGAGGGTGGGATGATTTGGGAGAATGGTATTGAAACATGTATACTATCATATAAGAAATGAAGGGCCAGTCTATGTTCAATGCAGGATACAGGATGCTTGGGGCTGGTATGGGATGATCCGGGGAGATGGTGTGGGGTGGGAGGTGGGAGGGGGCTTCGGCAATGGGAGATCATGTACACCTGTGGCTGATTCATGTCAATATACGGCAAAACCAATACAGTATTGTAAAATAGAATAAAGTATTAAAAAAAATAAATAGCAAAAAAAAAGAATCTCATTTATAAAATTATAAATTATAATTTTAGTAAAAAGAATAGATAAAATGCTTATGTACTTCCTCTTTATTTTCAGAAAGATCTAAAACACCCACTAAGGTTATAGCAAACAGTAAGATAAATTAGATAAGTACATTAAGTATTTATAGTGTTGGACACAACTGAGCGACTGAACTGAACTGAAGTTAGAAACCACAAGAAACAGAAGGACCAGAAATTCTTAATTCATAATACATCTCTGAAGGCCTAAAACAGGACTCATCTTGAATTCTCTCTAAACGAAAATTTTGATAGATTAAATAGAAGACATTGCTTCATTAATTTCAAAGTGAGAATTTTTTAAAAAGGAGAAGTCACTTCAAATTTAAATGAACCTCCAGAGGGAACTATATTAAAATATATATATACACATACACAAGTATAAACAAATCACACTGCTGTACATCTGAAACTTACACAGTATTTTAAATTGACTACACTCCAATTCAACGAACAAAACAAGAACCATCACCAACCTCAGAAACAACCACCAAAAAAAAAAATAAGGAACACATATTTTTTAGTTCTTCATAAAAATCAGCTCTATGTCATTCAAAAGAGTATGAGCATTGTTTTTTTACAACCTCACTTTCTCTTAAGTTGAATTTGAAAGAATTGCATATTTATAATATAGAGTTCCTGGTCTGACTGACCCCCACTATTTCTGTTGTGTTTGTATAACATCTGTCTCATCTTCAGCCTCATTCCATCTTATATTCATCTTGTCCTTCTTAAAGGAATTCTTCCCTTTCTCCTCCTCCCCATCTTCATATTCATCTATTTGTTTTCCCCCAGTGCTTTGCGATTCTCTTCTTTCATAATGGCACAGTTAGTATGCCAGTATTTATAAATCTGAATCACGCACATGTATGGCTCTTATTATCACACCATTTTGTATCGTGACTTTGAGGGCTTCTATTTCTGTGGTGGGATCCTTTTTGTCACCATAAGGATTAGGGGGCTGGTTTGTAAACAAATACAGGGAAAGACAAGTTACAGACAGAACACCTTACCTTTGTATGACCAAGGTCTGCTAAAGACTTGAGAAGTTTTGAAACAGGCTCAGGTGATGGGAAGGCAGGACGACAGATGCCCTCCAACCAGGGTGATGGTTTGGGAAATGTTTCAACCACATCTTCAACGTTATTTTCAGCATTATTGTCCTCAGACAAAGTTGTACTCTCTGGTCTCAAAGTGCCACATTTTGCTTCTACTACAGTGAAAACAGGAGAGAGTACATGAGAACATGTGTCATTTCTAATCAAGGAACAACAACAGGAGGACAGTCCTCAAATAACTTACTATTTCTCTTGGATTGATGAGAAGCCTTCATTAGCTTCGTTAACTTTGATTTCAGGACATGCTGGAGAAGAAAAGAAGAGCTTGAAGAATATAACAAGTATCAACCTGAATAAAGAAGTATAACATCCCCCATTCCTCTATGATCTAACACAAAGAGCACAGGCTCTGGAGTCATTCAGATGTGGATTAAAATCCCAGTTCTGACTGACCTGCTCATGTGGAAAGGATAATGACAGATGACATCAGAAGCCCCAGTTGTTCCTCTCCTTATCCCTAATTGACTGCTATACAAATTCTAGGACACCCACTAGATTACTTTCTCCGCCAAAATGTTCTACAGTAATATTTATCCCTGGTAGTTTAGAGCACTATTGAAAAACTAAGACATTTAAATTAATTGCTGTATTTTGAAATTTGTTTCCATGATTAATATATACATAGATTATCACTTGTGAAGGGACATATGAAAGTTTAGGTTTTAACAGAACCTTATTTAGATGGGCTAGAACTGCAAACAGGATAAGCTACTTCTATTCTGTTTGTCAAACAGCTAGAGACCAATGAAACAGGGGAAAAAAATTCAGCTGCTTCCATGAAACAGGGAAAAAACAAGGTTAAACCCATAGTGCAATGATCATGAATGAAAGCCACACTCTAAATAGAAACCCATAAGCAAACATGTTCACAATAGAGGCAGAGAGAGATGGACTGAAGGAACAGACACTGAAGAAATGTGTTCTGCAAGGAAAAATTAGGTTAACAGTAAATATTTTTTTAAAAAATTAGATAAAGGTAGAGGAGGAAGAACAAGGGGAAAAGTGAGACATTTCTAGTCAAGAACAAACTTTACGGGGCGGGGGGAACAAGTATAATAACTTATGTGGAGAAACACATATATTTAGAATTTATAAACTTTGGCCACCTCATGCGAAGAGTTGACTCATTGGAAAAGACTCTGATGCTGCGAGGGATTGGGGGCAGGAGGAGAAGGGGACGACCGAGGATGAGATGGCTGGATGGCATCACAGACTTGATGGACGTGAGTCTGAGTGAACTCCGAGAGATGGTGGTGAACAGGGAGGCCTGGCGTGCTGCGATTCATGGGGTCTCAAAGAGTTGGACACGACTGAGTGACTGAACTGAACTGAACTGATACAATAGATCAGTAACATATCAGTATTCTTAAGTCTTACACTATGCAGTATTCTCATGCTTATACTATGAGCAAAGCCTCTGTTTCATATGATTTTATTAATATGTTTTTATGCATCTACACTGTTCTTCAAATTTTATGAAAATATCAACCTCAGTTCAGTTGCTCAGTTGTGTGCGACTCTGCGATCCCATGGACTGCAGCACACCAGGCTTCCCTGTTCATCACCAACTCCCAGAGGTTTTACAAACTCTTGTCCATTGAGTCGGTGATGCCATCCAACCATCTCATCCTCTGTTGTCCCCTTCTCCTCCCACCTTCAAACATTCCCAGAACTGGTATTTTCCAATGAGTCGGTTCTTCACATCAGAAATCCAAACTATTGGAATTTCAGCTTCAGCATTAGTCCTTTCAATGAATATTCAGGACTGATTTCCTTTAGAATGCACTGATCAGATCTCCTTGCAGTCCAANTTTGACTCAGTTCTAATGAGATGGATGAAACTGGAGCCGATTATACAGAGTGAAGTAAGCCAGAAAGAAAAACACCAATACTGTATACTGACACATATATATGTAATTTAGAAACATAGTAATGAGGACCCTGTAAGAGAGACAACATAAAAGACACAGAGGTATAGAACGGACTTTTGGCCTCTGAGGAAGAGGGAGAGGGTGGGATGATTTGGGAGAATGGTATTGAAACATGTATACTATCATATAAGAAATGAAGGGCCAGTCTATGTTCAATGCAGGATACAGGATGCTTGGGGCTGGTATGGGATGATCCGGGGAGATGGTGTGGGGTGGGAGGTGGGAGGGGGCTTCGGCAATGGGAGATCATGTACACCTGTGGCTGATTCATGTCAATATACGGCAAAACCAATACAGTATTGTAAAATAGAATAAAGTATTAAAAAAAATAAATAGCAAAAAAAAAGAATCTCATTTATAAAATTATAAATTATAATTTTAGTAAAAAGAATAGATAAAATGCTTATGTACTTCCTCTTTATTTTCAGAAAGATCTAAAACACCCACTAAGGTTATAGCAAACAGTAAGATAAATTAGATAAGTACATTAAGTATTTATAGTGTTGGACACAACTGAGCGACTGAACTGAACTGAAGTTAGAAACCACAAGAAACAGAAGGACCAGAAATTCTTAATTCATAATACATCTCTGAAGGCCTAAAACAGGACTCATCTTGAATTCTCTCTAAACGAAAATTTTGATAGATTAAATAGAAGACATTGCTTCATTAATTTCAAAGTGAGAATTTTTTAAAAAGGAGAAGTCACTTCAAATTTAAATGAACCTCCAGAGGGAACTATATTAAAATATATATATACACATACACAAGTATAAACAAATCACACTGCTGTACATCTGAAACTTACACAGTATTTTAAATTGACTACACTCCAATTCAACGAACAAAACAAGAACCATCACCAACCTCAGAAACAACCACCAAAAAAAAAAATAAGGAACACATATTTTTTAGTTCTTCATAAAAATCAGCTCTATGTCATTCAAAAGAGTATGAGCATTGTTTTTTTACAACCTCACTTTCTCTTAAGTTGAATTTGAAAGAATTTATTGCATATTTATAATATAGAGTTCCTGGTCTGACTGACCCCCACTATTTCTGTTGTGTTTGTATAACATCTGTCTCATCTTCAGCCTCATTCCATCTTATATTCATCTTGTCCTTCTTAAAGGAATTCTTCCCTTTCTCCTCCTCCCCATCTTCATATTCATCTATTTGTTTTCCCCCAGTGCTTTGCGATTCTCTTCTTTCATAATGGCACAGTTAGTATGCCAGTATTTATAAATCTGAATCACGCACATGTATGGCTCTTATTATCACACCATTTTGTATCGTGACTTTGAGGGCTTCTATTTCTGTGGTGGGATCCTTTTTGTCACCATAAGGATTAGGGGGCTGGTTTGTAAACAAATACAGGGAAAGACAAGTTACAGACAGAACACCTTACCTTTGTATGACCAAGGTCTGCTAAAGACTTGAGAAGTTTTGAAACAGGCTCAGGTGATGGGAAGGCAGGACGACAGATGCCCTCCAACCAGGGTGATGGTTTGGGAAATGTTTCAACCACATCTTCAACGTTATTTTCAGCATTATTGTCCTCAGACAAAGTTGTACTCTCTGGTCTCAAAGTGCCACATTTTGCTTCTACTACAGTGAAAACAGGAGAGAGTACATGAGAACATGTGTCATTTCTAATCAAGGAACAACAACAGGAGGACAGTCCTCAAATAACTTACTATTTCTCTTGGATTGATGAGAAGCCTTCATTAGCTTCGTTAACTTTGATTTCAGGACATGCTGGAGAAGAAAAGAAGAGCTTGAAGAATATAACAAGTATCAACCTGAATAAAGAAGTATAACATCCCCCATTCCTCTATGATCTAACACAAAGAGCACAGGCTCTGGAGTCATTCAGATGTGGATTAAAATCCCAGTTCTGACTGACCTGCTCATGTGGAAAGGATAATGACAGATGACATCAGAAGCCCCAGTTGTTCCTCTCCTTATCCCTAATTGACTGCTATACAAATTCTAGGACACCCACTAGATTACTTTCTCCGCCAAAATGTTCTACAGTAATATTTATCCCTGGTAGTTTAGAGCACTATTGAAAAACTAAGACATTTAAATTAATTGCTGTATTTTGAAATTTGTTTCCATGATTAATATATACATAGATTATCACTTGTGAAGGGACATATGAAAGTTTAGGTTTTAACAGAACCTTATTTAGATGGGCTAGAACTGCAAACAGGATAAGCTACTTCTATTCTGTTTGTCAAACAGCTAGAGACCAATGAAACAGGGGAAAAAAATTCAGCTGCTTCCATGAAACAGGGAAAAAACAAGGTTAAACCCATAGTGCAATGATCATGAATGAAAGCCACACTCTAAATAGAAACCCATAAGCAAACATGTTCACAATAGAGGCAGAGAGAGATGGACTGAAGGAACAGACACTGAAGAAATGTGTTCTGCAAGGAAAAATTAGGTTAACAGTAAATATTTTTTTAAAAAATTAGATAAAGGTAGAGGAGGAAGAACAAGGGGAAAAGTGAGACATTTCTAGTCAAGAACAAACTTTACGGGGCGGGGGGAACAAGTATAATAACTTATGTGGAGAAACACATATATTTAGAATTTATAAACTTTGGCCACCTCATGAGAAGAGTTGACTCATTGGAAAAGACTCTGATGCTGCGAGGGATTGGGGGCAGGAGGAGAAGGGGACGACCGAGGATGAGATGGCTGGATGGCATCACAGACTTGATGGACGTGAGTCTGAGTGAACTCCGAGAGATGGTGGTGAACAGGGAGGCCTGGCGTGCTGCGATTCATGGGGTCTCAAAGAGTTGGACACGACTGAGTGACTGAACTGAACTGAACTGATACAATAGATCAGTAACATATCAGTATTCTTAAGTCTTACACTATGCAGTATTCTCATGCTTATACTATGAGCAAAGCCTCTGTTTCATATGATTTTATTAATATGTTTTTATGCATCTACACTGTTCTTCAAATTTTATGAAAATATCAACCTCAGTTCAGTTGCTCAGTTGTGTGCGACTCTGCGATCCCATGGACTGCAGCACACCAGGCTTCCCTGTTCATCACCAACTCCCAGAGGTTTTACAAACTCTTGTCCATTGAGTCGGTGATGCCATCCAACCATCTCATCCTCTGTTGTCCCCTTCTCCTCCCACCTTCAAACATTCCCAGAACTGGTATTTTCCAATGAGTCGGTTCTTCACATCAGAAATCCAAACTATTGGAATTTCAGCTTCAGCATTAGTCCTTTCAATGAATATTCAGGACTGATTTCCTTTAGAATGCACTGATCAGATCTCCTTGCAGTCCAAGGGACTCTGAAGAGTCTTCTCCAACACCACAGTTCAAAAACAGCAATTATTCGGCACTCAGCCTGTTTTATAGTCCAACTCTCACATCCATACATGACTACTAGAAAAACCATAGCTTAGACTAGACAGAACTTTGCTGGCAAAGTAATGCCCCTGCTTTTCAATCTGCTGTCTAGGTTGGGCATAGCTTTTCATCCAAGGAGCAAACGTCTTTTAATTTCATGGCTGCAGTCACCATCTGCAGTGATTTTGAAGCCCCCCCAAAAAAGTCTGTCACTTTTTCCACTGTTTCCCCATCTATTTGCCATGAAGTGATGGGACCAGATGCCATGATCTTAGTTTTCTGAATGTTGAGTTTAAGCCAACTTTTTCACTCTCTTCTTTCACTTTCATCCAGAGGGTCTTTAGTTCTTCTTCAATTTCTGCCACCATGGTGGTGTCATCTGCGTATCTGAGATTATTTATATTTTTTCTTGCTATCTTGATTCCAGCTTGTGCTTCATCCAGCCTGGCATTTCGCATGATGTACTCTGCATATAAGTTAAATAACCAGGGTGACAATTTACATCCTTGATGTACTCCTTTCCTGATTTGAAACCAGTCTATTGTTCCATATCCAGTCCTAACTGTTGCTCCTTGTCCTATATACAGATTTCTCCAGAGGCAGGTCAGATGGTCTGGTATTCCCATTTCTTGAAGAATTTTCTACAGTTTGTTGTGATCCACAGAGCCAAATGATTTAACAGTCAATACAACAGAAGTAGAAGCATTTCTGGAACTCACTTGCTTTTTCTATGATCCAGAAGGTGTTGACAATTTGATCTCTGGTTCCTCAGCCTTTTCTAAATCCAGCTTGAACATCTGAAGTTCATGATTCACACTCTTGAAGCCTGGCTTGGAAAATTTTGAGCATTACTTTGCTGGCATGTGAGATGTGTGCCATTATATGGTAGTTTGAACATTCTTTGGCATTGCCTTTCTTTGGGATGGGAAAGAAAACTGACCTTTTCTAGTCCTGTGGCCACTGATGAGTTTTCCAGACTTGCTGGCATATCGAGTGCAGCACTTTCACAACATCATCTCTGAGGATTTGAAATAGCTCAACTACAATTCCATCACCTCCACTAGCTTTGCTCATAGTGATGCTTCTTAAGGCCTACTTGACTTTGCATTCCAGGATGTTTGGCTCTAGGTGACTGATCACACCATCCTGGTTATTGGGTCATAAAGATCTTTTTTGTAGAGTTCTGTGTATTATTGCCACCTCATCTTAATATCGTCCTTTATGGTGTCCACCTTTGCATGAAATGTTCCCATGGTATCTTTAACTTTCTTCAAGAGATCTCTAGCCTTTCCCATTCTATTGTTTCCTCTATCTCTTTGCATTCATCACTGAGANCTGATTTCCTTTAGAATGCACTGATCAGATCTCCTTGCAGTCCAAGGGACTCTGAAGAGTCTTCTCCAACACCACAGTTCAAAAACAGCAATTATTCGGCACTCAGCCTGTTTTATAGTCCAACTCTCACATCCATACATGACTACTAGAAAAACCATAGCTTAGACTAGACAGAACTTTGCTGGCAAAGTAATGCCCCTGCTTTTCAATCTGCTGTCTAGGTTGGGCATAGCTTTTCATCCAAGGAGCAAACGTCTTTTAATTTCATGGCTGCAGTCACCATCTGCAGTGATTTTGAAGCCCCCCCAAAAAAGTCTGTCACTTTTTCCACTGTTTCCCCATCTATTTGCCATGAAGTGATGGGACCAGATGCCATGATCTTAGTTTTCTGAATGTTGAGTTTAAGCCAACTTTTTCACTCTCTTCTTTCACTTTCATCCAGAGGGTCTTTAGTTCTTCTTCAATTTCTGCCACCATGGTGGTGTCATCTGCGTATCTGAGATTATTTATATTTTTTCTTGCTATCTTGATTCCAGCTTGTGCTTCATCCAGCCTGGCATTTCGCATGATGTACTCTGCATATAAGTTAAATAACCAGGGTGACAATTTACATCCTTGATGTACTCCTTTCCTGATTTGAAACCAGTCTATTGTTCCATATCCAGTCCTAACTGTTGCTCCTTGTCCTATATACAGATTTCTCCAGAGGCAGGTCAGATGGTCTGGTATTCCCATTTCTTGAAGAATTTTCTACAGTTTGTTGTGATCCACAGAGCCAAATGATTTAACAGTCAATACAACAGAAGTAGAAGCATTTCTGGAACTCACTTGCTTTTTCTATGATCCAGAAGGTGTTGACAATTTGATCTCTGGTTCCTCAGCCTTTTCTAAATCCAGCTTGAACATCTGAAGTTCATGATTCACACTCTTGAAGCCTGGCTTGGAAAATTTTGAGCATTACTTTGCTGGCATGTGAGATGTGTGCCATTATATGGTAGTTTGAACATTCTTTGGCATTGCCTTTCTTTGGGATGGGAAAGAAAACTGACCTTTTCTAGTCCTGTGGCCACTGATGAGTTTTCCAGACTTGCTGGCATATCGAGTGCAGCACTTTCACAACATCATCTCTGAGGATTTGAAATAGCTCAACTACAATTCCATCACCTCCACTAGCTTTGCTCATAGTGATGCTTCTTAAGGCCTACTTGACTTTGCATTCCAGGATGTTTGGCTCTAGGTGACTGATCACACCATCCTGGTTATTGGGTCATAAAGATCTTTTTTGTAGAGTTCTGTGTATTATTGCCACCTCATCTTAATATCGTCCTTTATGGTGTCCACCTTTGCATGAAATGTTCCCATGGTATCTTTAACTTTCTTCAAGAGATCTCTAGCCTTTCCCATTCTATTGTTTCCTCTATCTCTTTGCATTCATCACTGAGAAAGGCTTTCTTATCTCTCTTTGCTATTCTTTGGAACTCTGCATTCAAATGGGTATATCTTTCCTTTTCTCCTTTGCCTTTTGCTTCTCTTCTTTCCTCAGCTATTTTGAAGGCCTCCTCAGACAACCATTTTGCCTTTTTGCTTTTCTTTTTCTTGGGGATGGTCTTGAGAACTGCCTCTTGTACAATGTCACGAATCTCCATCCATAGTTCTTCAGGCACTCTGTTTATCAGATCTAGTCCCTTAAATCTATTTGTCACTTCCACTGTCTAATCATAAGAGTAAATACTACATGAAACTAATTTCAGAGCAGGAAAACTAATTTCACAACAGAACACTTTACCTTGGTTTTAAAATCTAAGACTTCATTGTTTGATGTAGGCCCTAAATCAATGCCAGGTTTGTTGGGAAACCTTTATAGCAAAAACATACAATAAAAATGAGTGAGCTCATGTCCTTGAACAAAAGAAAAAAATAGTGAAAGTTTGTCTATATATTAAATGAACTTTCTTGACATGAATAAAATTTGGTCTGTTTTAAAACAGTTTTTTTTTTTTTTAATTTAACTTTTTAAAGATTTCTTGATGTGAACCACTTTTACAGTCTTTACAGAATTAGCTCCAATGGTGCTTCTATTTTATGTTTTGGCTGTCTGACCCCGGGTCATATGAGATGTTAGCTTCTCTGACCGAGTATCGAACCCACACTGCCTACATTGGAAGATGTCTTACAAACGATCTTAACTACTGAACCCCCAAGGGAAGTCTCCAAAAAAGTTTTTCTTTACCTATTTCTGCATCCATCTCTTCCAACCTATGAAATATCTAGTTAACACTCATTCTTAGTTTCCATAATGGAGAGTGACAGCCAGTGTATCAGCAGAGCCTAAAAATAATTTGTTTTCACTAAAAGTTCTAAAAGCTGAACTGAAAATCCCATTGATGGATTGAAATAATTCTTGTTTGTCCAAACTGGAATAAACCTGATGACTTAAAACAAAGCGGAAGAATAGGCTTTTCCTTCTTCATTGTCTGTTCAAAGTTCAGAGATGAATCTGAGTCCATCCAAAATGGGAGTCTTGGTCCGTCAACAGGGATACCACTTACTGTGATGCCACCACTTCTCTCCTTTACTCTAAGGGAGTACAGGGAGTTTCCCCACAAAGTCAAAACTTAAAATGTACTTAAGTCAAAGAACTAATTTATATCTTTAACTTATATGCTACGTGGGTACTTCTCAGTCTCTGCTGAGGGCCATGGGAGTGGACCTGAGAACCAGGAAGGCCAATTGTCAAACCTCCTAAAATCACAGTTGTGTAATTAAGTAAAAGTAGGACACAGCTGCTTTACAAAGCTGCTCTGATGACTCTATGAGGTCACAAATGTTAAGCACATAATGCAGTTGTCTAACCCAGAGTAGAACACTCAACAAGCATTAGTTTCTCTTCTCCATGTTCCCTTGGTTAAACATATAATTTAAAACATCTATAAAATCCTACCTGCATGAAGAGTCCTCTTCAGAACTCTCATCTACTATTAAAGAAAAAAGCAAGATACATTTTAAATCAATGGAAGAAAAATACAGAAAATTAGAACCTCAAGACTGAGGCTTTGTTTAAAAGGATTCCTTTCAAACCACACCTGGAGGCCACACTAGAGGAAGGGAACAGCCACTAATGCCTAAGAACCACTCCTCCCCTTTATAGTCATGAAATGCAAAACAAAATAACAAAGAAAAGAACTGCTCTTTACAATAACCATAATCCTAACCAAACTTCAGGAGACTGACAGAAAATGATACTATACTATTAATACAATCAGTACTATAAGCTGACAATAGCATGCTTAAACAGCACAGTGTTTCTGGATTTCTATTGCCTGCAGCACTGAACAGAGACTATAGGTGTCTTGCTGGGACATGACAAATTCTCTGGCTCTTCAGTTCACAATGAAGACGCCCTATCACAGGGAAGCTTGGTCAAAGGCACTGAACCTCAGAGCAAGGTAAAACATCAGAAACAAAAGTCTTCTTTTCCTGGCCCTCTTTCCAAAGGCAAGAGAAGTATGAAAGATGTAGTGATTCCAGGTTTAGAAAGGATAATCTCATGAAAGGCAGGTGGGGGAGGGCAAACAGGTAAAGGGGCTCAACTCAGTGGTGAGAATGGGGACTAGACTTGCAGTGGTGAGCATGAAGTAGGGTACACAGAAGCTGAACTTTAAAAAAAAATTCTCTCTCTCTCTCTCTGAGAGTGCTATATAACTTCTTTAAAAAAGTTAAGCTTCTGTGCATATATATGTACTAACATGTTTAAAAAGAATCTCTTGAGACTATCTCCTTCCATTGCTCAAGAGTATCTGGACCACACAGAGCAGGATGGTCCAAAGAGTGCTATGTACTAGTGAGGGATATCATTATATCAATCCTTCCTATTATATGGCAAATGTTTACAGAAATCATTCTTTCTCAGCTTGAAAGCCATACATCATCACATCCTAAGCTGATGAACAAGGGGAGGGAGGGAAGGATGAAGGGAGCCACAGACTCTGGTGCTGTTGGGCAATATTTCCCAGAGGTTGTCATGATCTGATGCTGGAGGGATGACTCACATGCAGTGACTCCATGGGCAGAGGAGCACTGCAAGCTTGAGCAAGGAGAGCAGGGACAGTTATTTTTCAATGTTTGCACCCTGTGACATCAGAACAATGCTTAGTACATAAAAGACACTTGAAAGTTATCTGTTTAGTGAACAAATGAACAAATAAATAAGCAGATTTTCTTTGAAATTTTTCTTTAGAAAAATACAGAAATTAACCAGAGATAACTCTATTCTGAGCATATTGAAGACCAAGACACTGTCATCTCTGTATCTCCTCTGGCTAGTGTAATAAGCCAACCTACTGTTTTTGTTGTTTAGTCACCAAATCGTGTCTGACTCTTGTGACCCCATGGACTACAGCTCACCAGGCCCTTCTGTCCATGGGATTTCCCAGGCAAGAGTATTGGAGCAGGTTGCCATTTTCTTCTCCAGGGGATCTTCCCAACATAGGGATCAAATCATATCTCCTGCATTGGTGGGTGGATTCTTTAGTACTGAGCCACCTGGGAAGTCCCCTTTGATTAGATCGCGAAGAGTCAGACACGACTGAGTGACTTCACTTTCACTTCACTCGGTTAAAAGAATCCTTGGATACCCTGTACAATGTGCTAGATGCCACATCCAGTGGACCTAATGCTGTTTTTAATGCAAAGTATTTTTGTGCTTTTATTAGAACCTGCAGAGTCCCAAGTTGTTCTAGTTGAATATCTATTATGATAATCTTTTAACTGATGGCAAGAGAACATCTCATTCTTACAAAACTATACTCTCATGACAATTGTCCAACACACAAAAGAAAATATCTGACCCTAATGAAGTCAACCTATCTCACTCTCTCTGGATCTGTAAGGAATGAAGTTGGTAATCTAGACCTGCTTGTTACAATAGGCAAAATAACTGGTTCTCAACCAGGCATTGCTTTTCTGCCTTCTGTACAATTATATTTCAGAAATAATCACTCATGACTATGCTGCACACTGGCTCAGCTTTGAAGTTATTGTTTATCATTTCTTATCTTATCAGGAAAGGATTATTCAAGTTCCCAGTTTTAATGATGGTAACTATTTTAGTGAGACTAATCACTACATAGTAACTCTAACTATTCATTCACTAAATGCAAACCATTTCTAAAAATGAAAGTTCACTTTCATAAGACGTCCAATCTGCTATACTGTGACTATACATGAAATATGCATCATATTCACTTATTTTTATCTGATTTACACAAAGATCTAAGGACTTTAGAGGCTATATTAAAGAGTTGGATTTCTTTCCAGACAATACTGTCTTTGATGTTACATCACCTACAATTAACTTCTTAAAGAATTTTGAATACTAGAGTATAAAGAAATTAAAAAATAAAATACGCATGCAATGTACACTAATTTTTTCACACTTCTTTCATTATTGAAACTTCCTCATTCCTACTTTATCTATGGTAGAATCACTGAGAGTAATTTGGTATCAGATGATGTACCTGGGTTGCTATTTTCAGGAGAAGTTTTAGGTCTCTTTTCATTATATTCAGAAATCAGTTGGTAAAAGCTATGTATTAAAAATGCGATAAATAATATTTTAACACTGATATGAAAAACAACTACCAAATTCTTAGATCATTTCAGACAATGTCAGAGATAATATCAAAACTTCAATTGTCTCATACATTTCAAGTTTCTAAGTTCTATAAGCATGGAGTAAAGGCGAAAGTAAAGGTATATTTTTACCCTGCTTATTTAACTTCTATGCAGAGTACATTATGAGAAACACTGGGCTGGATGAAGCACAAGCTGGAATCAAGATTGCCCGGAGAAATATCAATAACCTCAGACATGCAGATGACACCACCCTTATGGCAGAAAGAACTAAAAAGCGTCTTGGTGAAAGTGAAAGAGGAGAGTGAAAAAGTTGGCTTAAAGCTCAACATTCAGAAAATGAAGATCATGACATCCGGCCCCATCACTTCATGGCAAATAGATGGGGAAACAGTGACTGACTTTGTTTTTCTGGGCTCCAAAATCACTGCAGATGGTGACTGCAGCCAAGAAATTAAAAGACGCTTACTCCTTGGAAAGAAAGTTAGACCAACTTAGCATATTAAAAAGCAGAGACATTACTTTCTCCACAAAGGTTCGTGTAGTCAAGTTTATGGTTTTTCCCGTAGTCATGTATGGATGTGAGAGTTGGACTCTAAAGAAAGCTGAGCACTGAAGAATTGATGCTTCTGAAATCTGGTCTTGGAAAAGACTCTTGAGAGTTCCTTGGACTGCAAGGAGATCCAACCAGTCCATCCTAAAGGAAATCAGTCCTGGGTGTTCATTGGAATAACTGATGTTGAAGCTGAAATTCCAATATTTTGGCCACCTGATGTGAAGAGCAGACTCATTTGAAAAGACCCTGATGCTGGCAAAGATTGAAGGCAGGAGGAAAAGGGGACAACAGAGGATGAGATGGTTGGATGGCATCACTGACTCAATGAACATGATTTTGGGTAAACTCTGGGAGTTGGTGACAGACAGGGAGGCCTGGCATGCTGCGGTTCATGGGGTCCCAAAGAGTTGAACACAACTGAGCAACTGAACTGAACTGAAAGGAGAAAGAAAAGGAAGATGAAGTAGTCATGAACTCAGGGCTGTACAGCTCCAATAATTAACTAGATTTAGCTTAGCAATTGAAAACTCTCTCGCGCTTGCAAATCATAGCTCTATAACCAACTGCTCTTTGTTCCTGGAAGAGTTGTTTCTGTTCAGTGGAAAGTCTTCCTCTACACAACTGGGATATTACTATCTTATTTCACAAGAAGGTTAATAGGATGTAATGAGATAATATACCCCCCAAAAGGTTGCAGAAACAGTCAAAGAGTGGAATAATTTCATCTTCAACTTTATTGCTGTAACTACTTTGGAATTCCAAGTAAACCCAATGTGTGCTTTTTCTTACGCTTAACAGTCAAGTGCGGCATGAAACTCATTAATTCTGGTGATTAGCTGTTCTTTGTGGTTTGTAATGTAGGGAATCTCAGCTTTTAGATAATGTGTACCTAAATTTATTTATAACATATGAATTCACTACATTAGAGAGAGAACATAATGTTCCCCCATTATTGCTGCTAATTACACCAAGAGCAGAAAACTAATCACAATCAAGACCTAGCCTGGACCACTACTCTTCCTTCTCTATCTACTCAAACTCTGAACCAGCAGATCTTTCTGACAATGATGTTTAATCTCCATGTTCTTCTCCAATTCACTTGGAAGATATCTCCTTACTCTTACAGTGGGTACTGGCAAGTTCTAGACAGGGCTGACCTCTGAATTCCAACTATCTTACTTGAGATTTAGAGATTTCTGCTGAAATGGGTTCCTTATGGGGCAGATTCTGAAAACATTTAAGGTGGAGACAGACAGAAATCGGTTGGAAGATTTTCATTATTACAGGAAACAGATCCCATGAGGGGCCAAGCATAATTAGGGCATCTCAGGCAAGCTGGCACCCACTACTCTGGGAAGGATGACAGTGAACCTGTGACCTAAGAAAAGGTGCCCCCACAGGACAGAAAGCCCCCTTGAGGTCCAAGTCTAGATACAAAGGAGAAATGGAAGTCTGCTCAATCCCTGCAGGAGCACTTGACCCTCTCTGACAGCCTAAAGTGGTCCCCACTGATATCTGCTAGCAGAAAAGAGAAATAAGAGCCTCAAGGGCACCTCATCATGAATATCTAGGCTTCCACGTGGGCTCCACATAAGGTCTCTGATTGAGGGGGGGAGCTAGGAAGCCCAGCTGCCTGAACTGGGTGCTGGAGCTTTGTTTGCAACAGTGACTGAGTGGCAAGCATACATATGAGAACAAAAGAGCTCTCACTCTGAAGTTGACGTGTGCATCACCTTAAAGGCTGGGGAACCTGGACCCAGAGGGGTGGCCTGGGAGCAAAGGACAATCGTGAGCCCACTGCAGGATAAGTTTCTTTCTTTCTTTCTTTCTTTTTTCCTTTAAAAATTATTTTATTAAAGGTCTTTATAGAGCCACATCCAGACTTCAGATACAGCTGCCAAGCAGACCCTGTCAAGACCAGCTGTAGCAGCAGTGCTGCAGCAGTAGAATCAGTGCAGGCAACAGAATGATGAGAAGGAACTATTTTCTCCCCTCCAAATGACATGTGGAAGAGGACTGTCTCGTTGACCTTAGGGAATCCTCCAGGTTCTTGGAAAATTCAAACGGAAGTGTATAGAGAGGCAAGTCCTTAAGGGAAAACAGGATTTGCTGCTGAACCAAATATTTTAAGACCCAAAGAACTAGTTAGAAATATCACAACTGTGACACTGTGTACCAAGAGGTCACACTTGGAATGAAATGGCTAATGTCAAGCTTTCAAAGGATCAAGGTCTACATGTCCTGAAATTAAGCACTCCAAGCTCACAGCCAAGAGTAACTAATTGGCCTTTGCTTGGCTTTCAGCTCTTGAGGGTGAACATCTCACCACCATTCTCCAAAGTGCACCAAACTGAAACTCTCACTGGTCACGTAGCAAGTAACAGTTGAAATTATTTTTGGCTGCAGTTTAGTGAGAATTGGCATTTTAACGTGAACACTTACATATTAAAACCACTAATAACAGTGTATTCTTCTGCAGTTCATCCAAAAACATCTTGAGAAAAGATGTCAGCACCTTGTTGAAGAAGAAGTCTGACGACATTTGTTGATTCATACTTGGCAGCAAGCATGAGGGCTGTTCTAAAACAACAGAGAGATGACTTCAGCCTCAGGAAGTTGAGTTGACTTCCTTGAACAGTTAATTTGATATGCTTTACTAAGTGCACGCCTTGCCCTTTCATGAAGAACTGACTATTTACAGGCAAAGTGTTCATCTTTGTAAATGACCTCCAAGACTAAAATGAAGGGACAGAAAAGAAGCCTCCTGTCCCACTGGGATGACAGGTAGCAGCATTTACTATTTCAAAAGTCCCTGATGGGGACTTCCCTGGTGGGCCAGTGGATAAGACTCCAGGCTCCCAGTGCAGGAGGCCTAGGTTCCATCTCTGGTCAGGGAACTTGATCCCATATGCTGCAACTAAGAGTTTCCACAACTAGGACCCCACACAGCCAAATAAGTAAATGCTTTTTAAAAATAATAATAAAGTACTTGATGGACAAGAAACGATGCTGAGGTGACTTATCTGAGGCATATGATTATTTAAGGGATAAATTCCTTATTTCCTCCTTAGTCTGATACATCCGGCTTCAAAGTCAGCTAGAGGTTGGGTTAAGGAAAAGCTACTTGCAGATTTAAATCCAAAATATTGATAATAATGGAAATAAACATAGTCATGGTGGCAGTTAATGATGTGGACAAGCATGAGCTAAGTGCTAAAAATGAAATACTATATATAAAATCTTTCTTACACACAGGCACCTTTGAAAGATGCATTACTATTTGCCTTTCATATCAGGAAACTTATTTGCTGATGATAACCCTAATTGGTAGGAAACCTAGGAATTGAACCTAGTCTGAATCTAAAGCCCAGCATTTTCGTCTATATCGTCCACCTCTGACTTGCCTTAGTTAAAGGAACTGTTTATCCAATCAAAGCTATCTTTCTTCCTTCTACCTGCATTAAAAATGAAAATATCAAAATGTACTAAAATGAGAAAGGATAAAAACTGATAAGCTCACAGGATCTGGTGACAGTGAGTAATAATCACCTTTTTGTGGCTGTTGTATCTGTGGTCGCTATGTTGTATCTGACTCTTTCGCAACCTAGTAATATCAGCATTCTTCAAACAAACTAATTTAAAACAGAGTTATCCAAAAGACAAAATCAAGTCTTTTAGGTTTACTGTGCATATTATAAAAATATATACATACGAAGTAGAAGTTAAAGAATTCTTTTAAAAGAATTAAGAAACTCGATACTGTCATGAGGTAAACTAAAAAGCAGAATCCATATTTCACAAAGCTAATAAAACTAATTTGAAATCCCTCAGCTATTACAGTATCAACCAATTAAACAAAAAGTGGTTGCATATGATATCAGTCAATATTATAAAGGAATATGAATCCTGCTATACATTCCTGCTGTATATTGTTCATGATTCCCAGTCAGAATAATTGATTTTCTACCTAAGTGATGATGTGTTGATCACAAATGAATCCTCTTATTCATCTAATCTTGATACTACCATCCTAGAACAGCACTAAGGGTTTTAAAAAGAAAAAGAAGAACATTACCTTTTCTTCTTATCAACCGCATGTATATTTGCATCTTTCTTTACTAAAAACTCCACCATTTGCCCTCTCCTTTCACGTATCGCAAATAACAGCGGTGTCAGGTCATCCTGTAAAACAGGAAAAACCATTTCTAATGTACACATTTAACCTATTTCTAAACTGAAATTAAAATCGTGCAATAGATTCTCTGAACTTAAAAACAAAAGTCAGAAAATAAATGAAAGAGAGCCCCCTCCTCATTACCCTGTGCACCTTCTTTCTCTTTAATATGCTCCTCCTCTGGGCCTTCCTTGGTGGTCCAGTGGCTAAGCGTCAAACTCCCAATGCAGGGGGGGGATGGGAATCATTTAGCTACTGTATCAACTGCATATTTTAGGGACAATGCTGAGGCAGAAATACATAATACTATCTGTAGCATGCATAACATATCCAAGGATGACCATGAGTAAACTCAAAAGGTTTACAGACATTTCAGTGGGAATATTATTCTCTACATGAACATGCAAAGAGAGAAACTTTTTTTTTTCTTTGTCAAAAAGTCAACTGTGGGAACCCTGTTTTACTGCTTTCTCAGAAATGTCTCCTGGAGTTTAATCTTACTCATTCTCTCTTCCTTGTTTGTTCTTTCCACCACCTTTCTTTAAGTTAGACATTTTGGCTGAGAGGTCAGCATTAGCTAGATGCTAACTGCATGCAGAATGAGCACCCTCCTCACCTTACCTTCAAAGACCCTTCTTGATGAATCTCGTGTGATTACCTCCAGACCACCAGGAGGAAGCTTCCAAAATCCTAGAGTTCTGGTGTCTGTCTTGCTTTATTTCTCTTAATTAAAGATTGTAGCATAAAATTACCAATAAATACATGCTCAACATTTTCTTGGAGAGTTGCTCTTCCACCAGCTCTCCCTGCACTGTCTCTTATAATCTGTGTGTTTGTGAGAGTTATTCAATGCAAAACTGCCACAACCAACTTAACAATTTTAATTTGAAAAATTCAATCTCATTCTTAAGAGATTTTTTAAAATATGAAATCAATTATAGATGAATTAGCCTATCTTTAAACACCTTCAAAGACTTATCAAAATAAACTATCAATCAAAAATTGGAAACTCAAAATGTTTATGGATGAAAAGCTGATGACCTGAGTAAGTGAAAAAGCCAGGTGAGACCAGTAACCCCAAAAACACATGTTCCACACAGAAGGGGTGGCCTCTGCACGCAGACCAAACAGTAAGATGGGCTCAAGGGGGTCCAGATTTGGTCCTTGGAGAAGCCTGAACTTCTGCATGAGCCTCCTGAATTTGAAATGTTGACTCAGTGTGTGGAGGTAAACTAAACATATCCAAGGGCCATGTTTGGTTTATGGCCCACTTTTGGTTTTATGCTTGTTGTTTCCAAACAGGTGGGTATAAAGCAAATATTTGTATGTGAAACCTTTCCTTTCTTTAGTATCATATGTTTCACAAAAAGTGTGGGTCCCAATATGTAATAAATATGGCTATTAAGACTCATAATTCAATTAAACATAAATTCTTTTAAAAAGACTCATAATTCACAGTCAAGAATGTTTCCACTGCCTGTTGAAACTACAGTCTATCTCTAGAATTCTTCTAGATTGTTAATAAAATGGATCATGAGTTTCCAAGCCTGCTGAAAATAAATACTTAAAACAATTCTCCTATGTCCTGTTACTAACTTCACGGGTTTTAAAGCTTTCATCTGCTTATGCCAGGGATCAGCAATTCTAATAGACACACTGCAAGAGTCTGTCCTGCAGCTGACACCAAAAAAGGCTCATGAGTTACTATTACTGCAGTCAGGAAAACCCTGTTGGTAATAAACATCTGTTGACATAATGACCTGGATGATAAGTGAAGGTGCAAAATCCTTAAAGGGTCAGACTCTACAGATGAAGTGACTTCGCCATGAGCAAATCGCTAGACTCTTGGAGTGTCACCGAATGATGAGTGGTTGGAAGGAAAAGCAGTTATCATTCAAGCCCATAGATATTGCCAAAGATACTCCTTTTAATGTCTCAAACACAGGGGCAGAGAAAAAGTCAGGCTAATATTGTTGGAAAGGAGGGAGCTGATGGAAGTAGCTAGCACTGATCAAACTCCAACGCTTCAGGAGACTACTTTCTTTTGTGAAGGGTGCATTTAGAAATGACATATATTCACTCCATAGTTATTCATCAAGGGTTGGATCAGAATCTCAAGGGAATAGTTCTAAATACACACGTCCAGGCATTCCTCGATTTACTCAAAATCGAGTAAAAATCTTTAGTCAAAATCTACAGCGAACAGCCTAGGCTTATACATTTTAAAAATAAGTTTTCCCAAATAACTGTGGTTCACTAGCAGAATATAGCTGAGAATTAGTGCAGCAACCACTCCAGTCTCATCTTTTACTCATACGGCCAATTCCTTCTCTTACGTGAAGGTTTGAATGAGAAAGAAAAGTGTAAGAGGCAAGAGTCATCAAAACTGCAATTTTTTTTAAATTTCCTGGGTAAACAGTGGTAGAACAGGGACTAGTAAACCCAAAAGGCAACCTGATCTCATTATTTATAAACCCCTTACTTCCTTCCCATCAAGACATTCTAGATGGGAGAGCAGAGTCTAGACTCTTATCTAAGTGGTTGGTTCTGCCAGAATAGGATAAGATCAGGTAGTTATTTGCTCTACTCTCTTAATTCCCACTTAATCACCACCTGTTCACTGTCAGTCTTCTTAAAACTGGCACCTAGGCAAGTTTACAATTCTCTCACATTCTTCAAAATAACAACTATTATCCCTGAAAATGGAAAAGCATATAAAAAATATATAAACTGAAGGGAATAAAAAGCACAAACCAAAATCTCAGGACTTCCATGGTGGTCCTGTGGCTGGGTCTCAGTGTTCCCAGGAAAGAGGGCCTGGGTTAAACCCTGATCAAGAAACTAGATCCTACATGCTGAAACTAAGCCCAGCTCAGCCAAATAAATAAATATTAAATAAATCCTCTTCTTGGCATTTCCCAACTACCAAAATTCCAGCTTGACTTGCACTTTTCACTTGCTTGCTCCTTTTCCTTTCCTTTGACCCTCTTAAGACTTGGACAATGAGAGAGAAACTGTTTTTATATAAACCACTTTTCACAAAATGGGAATTTGTGAATAGTAGCAAGATTTCTATTATGTTGTAAAATGCTTTCGTTATGTTTGAATGTTAAGACAAAGTCTACTGAGGCAAATTTTGCTTTACTGTGTTATTTTAGACTGATTACAAAAACCACCAACAACAACCTTAAGTGGGTAAAATATTTGGAAACTATTTTACCTTTAACAAGAGCAGTATTATCACGAATACCAGCCATAAACACATAAAGGAATGCTTTACTCTCTAATGCTTGAGAAATATGATTTAAAGTGAAATCTTAGACAATTTGGTTCCTTCAAAATACTTTGACTCAGGGAAGGCTGGAGCTTCCAAAGATGAAAAACTGAGCCCACCTGTGAGAGTGGAGGGAGTTCCTGGCGGGGTTGCAGCTGCAGGACGTCACGTGTGTCCTGGAGAAAGCTAGAGGGGCGGCTTCACCATCACCAGCTCCACAGGCACAGCTGCAAACCCACAGAGCAGCTCCCCGGGGCTGAGCGCGGGAGACTCCGAGGTGTACATCATGAACCAAGTGGTCACCAGCACAAGTGAATGCCCTTGCTGGGAGACAAACATGACCTGACCCTCTTGGCCGGATCTCAGAACTGGGGTCCTGGAGGGCTCAGGGCTCCAGGCCTGCTGCCTTGCCCAGGCCCACTTACATTCACCCAGCTCCCCCTCATGGGCACTGGATCGCCTTCCTCCTCCCACCCTCCCCCAGGGTCACCCATTCCCTGAGCCCCTGGAAGCAGCCACTCCTCACATTGCTTCACTCCCCCCAGGCCTTCATCATCTGTGGGCTCTGAGCCTACCATTCACTCCCGGGCACATTCTGATGTGAAATCTTCCTTCTAGGGTAGATGGCTGGCTGGGAGACAGAGCTTTGCCCTCTCTGTGGGCTCCAACATTTTTCCCCACCTCTGCATTGGTCTTGGAGTTGTTTCCATGGTAACAGGGCTTGATGGACACTATTCATTTTACCTATTTACACAGGTAGAAATAAAACACTTCTAGTTTAAAAAAAATGCTTCACAAATATTTTGTAAATAAAGCTGGTTGAGATATATCTTGTTCCTGGCTTCTATATTGGTGTTGCAGGAAAGCAGCTTTGCTGCGAGTGATATATTCTGGCAAACGACAGCATAGTGGGGAGCAGTATTCCCACTGACGTCCATGACATTTGGGTCAGCACCATGCTCGAGCAGAAGAGTCACACACTCCTCCTCTTGGCATTCTATGGCCTGTCAGTGTTGCACCAAGAAACAGAGTATAACTTCTAGGAATTCAAAGTAGATGGCTCACAAGCTTCACCGGTCTGCTATATCTAAATGAGATGAATTCACTTTTAGTCTCAGTAGTTAAATCACATCCACCTTGTGTGGACATGGTTCGCTGCCCCATACCTTCATCAGCGCTGTCCTGGTTTCATTGTCACAGAGGTTAAGCAAGCATTCTCTCCAGGAGCAGAGTGACCACCGCTGAAAGGCCATTGGCACAGGCCAAGTGGAGGGCAGTACTATGAAAGCAAGAGGAGTTTTCAGGCAACTGTAGTGTTACTGTTTCAAAACAAACAATTCTTCTTGTGATTGAAAACATTCAATAGGATGCTAGTCTTATCACTCTAAAACAAATATTTTGTTTCCTTCTGGAGAAAGAACATTATATATTAGCATTAGCTCTTAACACAGTAATGAAAGAACAATTTACTTGAATTGAATGACCATGACCTTGAGATTCAGCTCAACTTGGGTTTGAATTTGACTTTCACTCTGTCACTTAGCTGTCGCTCAGCCTCTCTGTGCCTCAATTTCCTCATCAACAAAATGGAGAGAGAGAAGTAGTTCTCTCACAGGATAGCATTGTGATGCTTCAATGAGATCCATGCAAAGAGTTTAGAATCGTTCCTGGCACAGGTAACAGCTCAGTAACTTTTAGGTAATATAATCATACTTATTACTCTTACTACTATTTTACAAGGACAACATCCCAATGAAGTTAAAGGATGTCATACTTCCATTGCAGATACATTTTGAGAATTAGAGACAACACTATACTTCAATGATTCTAATACATTCATTTTCTGACATTTTAATGTCTCTGACATTGGAATGAAATGTATAATTCACAATGTCTGTACAGCTATAATTGGTAGCATTTTTGTTTGCTAATTTCTCAGTTTTCCTGTTGATCTAATTACCATAAGGTCTTTTTGTCTAAGTTTGCTTCTTTTTAATTAAAATATAGATGATGCATATTGCATATTATTATATATTACAGGTACCCAACATAGTGAATCACAATTTTTATAGGTCATACTCCATTTATTTTTTCCCTTTTTAAAATTTTATTTTATTCTACTTTACAATACTGTATTGGTTTTTGCCATAATTTGACATGATCAGCCACATGTGTACATGTGCTCCCAATCCTGAAAACCCCTCCCACCATTTAAAGTTATTATATGATATTTGCTATATTCCCCATGTTGTACAATATATCCCAGTAGGTGACAGGATTTTAGTTCCCCCACCAGGTATCGAACCCTGGGCCCACAGCAGTGAGTCTTAACAACTGCATGACCAAGGAACTCCCTAGATTACCTTGACTTCTGAAAAGGCTGAAAGTTGTCAGAAAATATAAATCCTCAAAAAACATTCTTAAAAAAACTGAAAGTGAGAAATCATTTTTATCTGTGCCACATTCTTATTAGTGCCAAAAAGACAAGCCCTGTCTGCTAATCTGACTTGCCTATAGACAGCTTGATCTACAGAGAGTTTTAAATTGCTTGTGTTGTTAAAATGTTAAATCAACATCCAGCTTTCTTTTCTTTTGTTTCTTGTGTGCTGAAATCCAGGAAACTCCAGAATTCTTACTTTTGAAATCATTCTTAGAAAGGTCTTTGGGGTAGGAGGGAGGCTCACAAGGAGGGGGATATATGTATACTAACAACTGATTTATGATGTTATACAGCAGAACACAACACAACATTGTAAAGCAATTATTCTCCAATTTAAAAAAAATTAAGGTTAAGAAACAGTAGAAATAGAAAAAACAGAAGGTCTCTGTCAGCAGATTAAAAATGTATAAATAGGAATCTGAGTTTTATTCTGGTACTTTTCTCACCGTGCATATTTGAAATGTTTGATCCATACTCTACCTGAAACTTTCTGGTGAGATAAAAATTGGGTTACTTTTTTCTTTTACCAGGTTATTTCTACACACAGTTTATCATTTCTCACAGAAAAAGTCATCATTTTTAAGTTCTAAAGTTTTACATACATTTGGATGTTTGGGCATTCTGTTCCATTTATTTACCTATCATTTCAGTCATTAGTAAATGAACACTTTGTGGGCACTTATAGCACATTTTGATATCTAGAAGGGCAAATCTTCCTCTACTATACAAAGCTTTTAATTTCATCACAGCACTTAAAGACAGCATATGTAACCTCAAATCTTTAAAACCATGAAATGTTGATTTGCTTTAAATATAGAAAGACCAACCATACGTTCTAAGAAAATGCCTTCCTATTCAAGGACACAGCCAGCTTCCAACTTCAAAGCTGTCTTCTAAGGTCCTTCAGCAAAGAACACATATACCTAAGTGTACACTGATATAAAATGGATATTGAACTGTATCTGAAGAATGTTTAATCCAGAAGTTGATTTGGCATGGGAATTATTTTGGTCACTATGCAGTTTTCTGTAATATATAAAAACCTTACAGTATAAAAAATGTATACATTAAAAATAAGATATTGACAACATCAGAAATCTGTCCACCGCCATGAGCCACAATGGGTGATCCATGAAGAAGTGCTTTCATAAATCACATGAGAAAAAATGTGAGAGCCAGAAGGTTCAGAAGATTTCTTGAAGTTTATAAAACTTGAGAGCTTTTACTCATGAGTACATCATGCTAACCTATGCAAATAAAGAGTAGGAGGAAGAAAGGAAAAACATATGCTATTCATGTTTCATTTCATTTCTGTGATTACCAACATGCAGTTAAATGACTTCAAAACTATCAGTAAAGCTCTATAAGGGGAATTATAAGTGGGTCCAAAACCAACTAAGGCTTTTTGCTGCCTATAAAATCTGTGGGGTGCTGGATGTCAGGAAGGAATCCAGGAGCCTTGGAGGGGAAACTAACAGGAGGGATCTCTGCCAGGCCCTTCCACTCCGCTTAACTCTTCATTTTGTCCCTGTTGTTCAGGCCATTTTTTCCAAACAACAGAACATGCTGCACTTTGGCTACGTTGCCCACAGTGGCAGCTTTGTGGATCTTTCTGAGGTCTTTGTCTCGGATGCGGTACCCGGGCTGGAAGTTGATTCCATGACCGCTGTCTCTCACCGGTTTGATGGAGGAGCTAAAGGGCGACACACCCTTCTTACTCTCTAAGCCAAAAATCTTCATTGCAGAGCCTAAGGACTCCAAACACACCTCACCTCTCCCTCGGCTCCTCACAGTCCCCTACACCCAACATGAGCACTACAGGTAAGCCAGAGCCATCCTGCCACAACCTCCCAGCTGGGAAGCTCAACGGTTTGGAATCTTTCATCCCAGAATGATCGTTGCTAAGCAACACCTCTAAATACATTGCCCATGCACACAGAGGCCAGGCATGCCAGCCCAGGGCTCATATGCAAGAACTGTAAGTTCATTTCCTGAAAAAAACAAACAATATCAATAAACCCTTATCTAAACTAAGAAGGAAAGAGAGGAAACTGAAACACAGAAATGAAAGTGACATTATAACTGTATAACTGTCAAAATAACTATAGTTTCCAAAGCAATCTACAGATTGCGTGCAATTTCTATCAAATTACCAATGGCATTTTTCACACAACTAGAACAAAAAATTTTAGTATGTATGGAAACGAAAGACCCCAAATAGACAAAGCAGTCTTGAGAAAGAAAAGCAAGAGCCAAAAGAATCAGGTACCCTGACTGCAGACTACTCTGCAAGCTTCAGTAATCAAAACACAGTACTAGCACAAAAAACAGAAATATACTGAATGATCAATGGAACAAGACAGAAAGTCCAGAGAGAAACCTAGGTACCTGTGGTCAATTAATCTAGGATAAAGGAGGTAAGATTATATACAAAGGAGAAAAGACAGCACCTTCAATAAGTGGTGCTAAGAAAACTCAACAGCTACATGTATAAGAAGGAAATTAGAATACTCTCTAACATCATACACAAAAATAAACTCAAAATGGACTAAACACCTAAATATAAGACAGATCCTGTAAAACTCAGAGGAGAATATAGGCAGAACACACTCTGACATAAATTACAGCAGTATCTTTTTTCATCTACCTCTTAGAGTAATGAAAATAAAAACAGAAATAAGCAAATGGGATCTAATTAAACTTAAAATCTTTTCCATAGTGCAAGAAATCGTAAACAAGACTGACGACAACCCACAGACCATTGGCAAATGATGCAATTGACAAGGGATTAATCGCCAACATATTCAAACAACTCAAAGAGCTCAATATAAAAAATAAACAACCTGATCAAAAAATGAGTATAAGATCTAAATACACATTTCTGTAAGGAACACCTACAGATGACCAAAAAGCACATGAAGGATGCTCAGAAAGGAAGCTCCACTTCACTATTATAGAAATGCAGTAATACTATAATAAGGTATCATTTCACATCAATCAGAATAGCCACCATCAAAAAATATACAAACGATAAATGCTAGAGAGAGTGTGGAGTAAAGGGAATCTTTTTCGACTGCTTATGGAATGCAACTAGGTACACTCATTGTAGAAAACTCTATAAAGCTTTCTATAAAAACTAAATATAGAGTTGCCATATGATTCAGCAATCTCAGGCCTGGGCATATATCTGGAGAAAACCTTAATTCAAAAAGGTACATGCACCCCAATGTTCACTGCAGAACTATTTAAAATAGCCAAGACATTGAAGCAACCTAAGTGTCCATCAACAGAAGAATGGATAAAGAAGATGCAATACACACACACACACACACACACACACACACACACACACACACACACAAAATGAAAATGGAATATTACTTGGCCATAAAAAGAAATAATAATGCCATTAGCAGCAACACAGATGGATCTCGAAATTACAATCCTAAGTGAAGTAACTCAGAGAAAAACAAGTATCACATCACTTAAATGTAGAATTTAATAAAAATAAGCTTATTTACATCACAGAAACCAACTCAAAAGATCTCAAAATCAAATTATGGTTATGAAAGGTGAAACATGAGGGGAAGGACAAATTAGAGGAGATTGAGATTAACATATATACACTATTTTCTAGTAGTCATGTATGGATATGAGAGTTGTACAATAAAGAAGGCTGACTGAAAAAGAATTAATGTTTTTGAACTGTGATGTTGGGAGTAGACTCTCGAGAGTCCTTGGACTGCAAGGAGAGTAACCAATCTTCAAGGAAATCAATCCTGAATATTCATTGGAAGCTCTGGTGTTGAGGCTGAGGCTCCAATACTTCAGCCACTTGATGTGAAGAACTAACTCATCAGAAAAGACTCTCATGCTGGGAAAGATGGAAGGCAGGAGGAGAAAGGGAACAAAAGAGGATGAGAGGGTTGGATAGCATCACCAACACAATGGACATTAATTTGAGCTAACCCCATAAGATAGTGGAGGAGTCTGGCGGGCTGCAGTCCACTGGTGGCAAGTGAATATGGAAAACTTAACAGTGCTTGTTTTTAAATCACTTAAGTTAGCTGCAGAGAAAATACATGGGGTACTGAGATACTACTCTTTGTATCAAAAGATACTACTGTTTAAAAGTAGTATTAATACTACTTAAAGGTAGTATTTTTAAAATACCATATAAATTTTCATCATATACACAAAAATATTTCCCTTTAATAATGATTTTCTCATCATGTTTAGTGAGAAACAACTCAAATGTCATGAAAACAGTCCAGAAGGGAATTTTTTACTATTTATCTTTCAGATCATTTATTTTTTCTTCAAAATCTGTACATATTCTTGTGATGTTTTCAAAAGCAGGTGCTGAGACAGATTTGACCAATCTGTAGCTTCTAGAGGAGACAATCCATAGGACTCAGATTCAAATTCAGCAGCAGTTGGAAAGAAAAAGGATTACATTCTTTCTCTAAAATACTTGAGTTAACTCAGTATTAGTTTAAAAAAAAAAAAAACCCGAGATATTTCTAAGTGCTCTGAAAAACATATCTATAAATGACAGAAAACAAAATACAAGAGTACAATTATATAATCAGCCCAGGGTCCCACATGTGGCTGAATATCAGAGCTTCTGGCTTTCTCATTCTTCATTCATTTACTCAATAACTATCTGCTAAGGTGCTGTGACAAACACTGGAATTACAAGATGAAGGTGACCCAGTTACCCTGAGAAATGATGCCATAAATTGTAAAAAATAGATGAACAGACAACTTCTATACGGAGTCATAAATACTAAGACAGGTATACAAGATGGCACAAGGAACACTCAGAAGGGACAGCCAGCTTTGTGTCAGTACTGCCAGCTTTTTGGTGGAGGTGCTATGGAAGTAGCTACCTGAAGGACAGGAAAAAGGGGAGAAGTACCTACAAAGACCAGAGATGAGGAAACAAATCTGTGGGGTCCTACACAGTCTGGTTAGTTAGATGCGCAGCTAAGGGGCAGAGTAAGGTGGTAAAGAGATAAGGCCAACTACTTTGGAAGGACCCAAATTGATGCAGGTGTTTGGAGATTTTCCTGAGGGCAAGAGATAAACTAGTGACAAAGTCAATGACACAGAAATTATAGTCACCCACCAAGTGATAGCTACACAAACATGACTGCTTGAGTCTGGGTGTTCTAGCTTTAACCACTAGCAGACACCTGAGACGTTGATGAGCTCCATGCTTTCTGAGAATGGTGTCAGGGTGCAGATGGACAGTTTCACAGTGATGGCAGGAGTAGAGAAAGGATACAGCCAGAAATAAACAGAAATACATACAGGTGGAAAAAGATGGCAGAGGGATAGGATGGGGAGACCACTTTCTCCCTCACTACTTTATCAAAAGAACATTTCAACGCTGAGTAAATTCCACAAAACAACTTCTGAATGCTGGCAGAGGACATCAGGCATCCAGCAAAGCAGATCATTGCCTTCAAAAACAGGTAGGAATAAATATAAAAGATGAAAAAAAAGACAAAGGAGGTGGGGAGGGAGCCCTGTCCTGGGAAGGGAATCCCGTCCCGGGAAGAGACTCTTAAAAAGAGAGGTTTCCAAACATCAGGAAATATTCTTGCAGCCAAGTCTGTGGTGAACCTTGGAAGCACAGAGGGCAACATAACAGGAAGGAAAAATAAATAAATAATTAACACCAATAGATTACGAGCCCAACAGTAAATCCCCCAGTGGATAAGCAGCGCAAACACCTGCATCCAACACTAGGGAGTGGGGGTTGGGCAGGGAGGAGCGGGAGGCACAAGCGGCAGTGCTTTCTAAGAATTGGGCTGCAGGAGATGCAGGCTGAATCAGGTCATAATGCCCCACGCGTGGCCAGAATGAACTAACTTGGGCTAGCAAACCAGACTGTGGGATAGCTACCACGCAAAACGCTCGAACATAAGACACTGACAGGACCACGCACAGAACAAAGGATGGATCGGAAATAGCCGGCTGAAGACCAACCCCTCTGGTGACAGGCAGCCAGAGCCTTAAGTGCTGGAAGGGGGCAATCGCAGCTCAAGAGAGACATTACCTACCAAATTGCAAGCAAGTTTCTTTGCTAACTAAAACTTCTGGGGGCTCTGGACAGTCATCATCTGCCTGAGAAAGAGCCCCAGCGGTACTCCCAGAAAACTGAGTAGTACGGAAAGGCCAGAATTCGCAGCAGTTGCGCTCGCCAAACTCCCCAGCTGCTCAGACCTGGGAAGGGCACAAAGCGCAGGCCCAACCAAATCTGTGCCTCGGTGGGCTTCCTGAGTGATGAGCCAGAGTGGCTTAGATCGGGGAGGTGCATGAAGCCTAGGGCAGCCCTCAGACGGTTATCTGGTGGAGCAACATAGAGCCTGAGTGGTGTGCGCTGCAAGCAGAGGCAAGCCCAGCGAAGAGTCCATCACTGCCCTTCCTGTGTCAAGACGGAAATCGGACACGGAAGAGACCAGCAAACATAGGAAGTCAAAACAGAGGGAACTGCCTTGGTAGTGACCCCAAACAGCCCACAACGTCAGAGAAAGGGCCAGATATACCTCTACTACTTTTATGATCAATTTTTTTTTGGGGGGGGGGCGTTGATGTGGAAGCGTGATTTTTTTCTTTCTTTCCTTTTTTTTAATAATTAAAAACATTTTTCTTTCTTCTTTTCTTTTTCATCTTCTTTTTAAAAAAAACTTTCTTCAATTTTTAAGTCCTCTATATCACTATTTATTATTTTTATAACCTATCAATATTTTTCAAAAAAATCCAAACCCTATTTTTAAAGCAAACGCCGTATATAGTCTTTTGTGGTGGAGGTTGTTGTCTTTTAATAATTCTGGTGGCTTTTTTTTTCCTCCTTCTTCTTCTTTTCTTTAATATTTTATTTTTGAAAATCCAATCTCTACTCCAGATTTTTAATCTTTGAATTTTGTATTTGTTGCCAATTTTGTACATTTAAAAACCTAATCTTCAGTACCCAATTTTACATGAGTGTGAGATTACTGGCTTGACCACTCTCTCCTCCTTTGGACTCTCTTTTTTCTCCATCAGGTGGCCACTGTCTCCTCCCTCCCCCTCTTCTTTTCTACCCAACTCTGTGAATCTCTGTGTGTTCCAGAAGGTGGAGACCACTCAGGGAACTGGTTACTGGCCGGATCAGTCTCCCTCCTTTTCATCTCCCTCTTTTATCCCCCTGGCTACCTCTGTCTACTTCCTCTCTCTCCTCTTCCCTGTATAACTCTGTGAACACCTCTGAGTGGTTCAGACTGTGGAGCACACACAAGAAAGTGGTTATGGGCTAGCTTGCTCTCTCCTCTTTGATTCCACCTCCTCCCACTCCAGTCACCTCTAACTACCCCCTCCCTCTTCTCTCCTTCAAGTAACTCAGTGATCCTCTAGGGGTGACCCTCAAGGTGGAGAAACCTATCATCTTTAACCCAGATGTTTTAACATCAGTGCTGTATAGATGGAGAAGTCATGAGGCTATTGTAAAAATAAATCTGAAAACCAGAATCAGGAGGCTTAAATCCAAATCCGAGATCATCAGAGAACTATTGAATACAGCGAACATTATCCAATAGGAGCTCATCAAACGCCTTCATAGCTACACTGAAATCGAGGACAACCCAGGGCCAACAAGTTCCAGAGCAAAACATACCACACAAATTCTCCAGCAACACAAGAACACGCCCCTGAGCTTCAATATAAAGGCAGCTCAATATACTCTAAACCATTGACGTCTCATAACCCATTATGAGACACTTCACAGCACTCCAGAGAGAAGAAATCCAGCTCCACCCACCAGAACTCCAACACAAGCCTCCCTAATCAAGAAACCTTGACAAACCACTGATACAACCCCACACACAGGGAGGAAGCTCAATAATAAAGAGAACTCCACAAATTCCCAGAATACAGAAAGGCCACCCCAAAGGCAGCAATATAACCAAGATGAAGAGACAGAGGAATACCCAGCAGGTAAAGGAACAGGAGAAATGCCCACCAAACCAAACAAAAGAGGAAGAGATAGGGAATTTACTTGAGAAAGAATTCCAAATATTGATAGTGAAAATGATCCAAAATCTTGAAATCAAAATGGAATCACAGATAAATAGCCTGGAGTCAAGGATTGAGAAGATGCAAGAAAGGTTTAACAAGGACCTAGAAGAAACAAAAAAGAGTCAACATATAATGAATAATGCAATAAATGAGATCAGAAACACCCTGGAGGCAGCAAATAGTAGAATAATGGAAGCAGAAGATAGGATAAGTGAAATAGAAGATAGAATGGTAGAAATAAATGAATCAGCAAGGGAAAAAGAAAAACTAATTAAAAGAAATGAAGACAACCTCAGAGACCTCCAGGACAATATGAAACGCTCCAACATTCGAATTATAGGAGTCCCAGAAGAAGAAGACAAAAAGAAAGACCA